>JAVYIG010006406.1:0-118527 GCA_035222895.1 Strongylocentrotus droebachiensis
CAGCTAAAAACCAGGTGTATACCAGATGGGCCTTCCCACCCATAACCCACAACTACCGACACATATGGGCCCCATGTGGGCCCCATGTGGGTTTTTGGTGGTGAAAATCGCACGTCGAACACCGGCTAGGCCCAGCTAAAAAACCAGTTGTATACCAGATGGGCCTTCCCACCAAGAACCCACAAGTACCAAACACATATGTGCCTCATGTGGGCCCCATGTGGGTTTTTGGTGGTGAAAATCGCACGTCGAACATCGGCTGGGCCCAGCTAAAAACCAGGTGTATACCAGATGGGCCTTCCCACCCATAACCCACAAGTACCAACACATATGTGCCCCATGTGGGCCCCATGTGGGTTTTTGGTGGTGAAAATCGCACGTCGAACATCGGCTGGGCCCAGCTAAAAACCAGATGTATACCAGATGGGCCTTCCCACCAAAAACCCCACAAGTACCAACACATATGTGCCCCTTGTGGGCCCCATGTGGGTTTTTGGTGGTGAAAATCGCAAGTCGAACATTGTCTTCGCCCAGCTGAAAACCAGATGTATACCAGATGGGCCTTCCCACCCAAAACCCACAAAATATACCCAGAATTTGCATAATGAATATGGGGTGCGTGCATATCTATGTTTTTTTACAATTTATCTGAATTTACAGGATATTTCCTAATTGCTGATGATTTAGTTATAAGCAATTCATTTCGAAAATACTATTAAATGTAAATTGCTAATTATTAGGACATTTCACTACTTTGTATACATTACATTTAATTAAACATGAATTAGGAAAAACACTAACTATGACCTAAAACAGATTCAATAAAATACAAGTATATGGAAATGTCTCATCACCGCAAAATAACCAAGTCTTCTTAATACCAATGCCTTTACATTGGACATATTAGACGATGTGTTGTTGCCATTGGCAAAATTAATTAGTACAAGTGCTACATAAATTACTAATTAAGTCTGCTAATTGGAGCTATCAACTGGTTGAAAGTTGTGCCAAATGGTACGACTGGTCCAGTAAAACCCAACTGGTAACCCTGGAAATTGAAATGGGATAAATGAACTCAACTGGGTAAAAATAGAACTCATTTAAACAATGAAGCCCATTTAGAACCACATTGGCCCATATGGGACCATATCAAACCCACTTGGCCCATACCATATCAAACCCACTTGGCCCATATGGATCCCATATAAAAACCCGCTTATAGCCCATATGGGGCCCATATAGAACCCACTTGACCCATATATAGAATGTGGTAGGTCCCACATATAACCCACATGGCCCATCTGGTGCCCAATAGGTAACCCTTGTGTATATTGATGGGCCAATAGTGGGGCCCATCTGGGTTCCACGTGGGCCCATCTGGGCCACGGTGGGTTGAATCTGGGCCGCCCATCTGGGGCCCTTCTATAACCCGGGTGCAGATTGATGGGCCCCACATGGGGCCCATCTGGGACCCAAATGGGCTAAATGGGCCAAGTGGGCAATAGATGGGCTGGCCCATCTGGGCCAAGTGGGCCAGCCCAGTTGTAACCAGATAAAACCCAGATGGGCCCCACAACATTTTGCTATCTGGGGGGGTGTCGCACCCCCCCCCCCCCCCCCCCCCCCTTTGGCGACGCCCCTGGGCCTGACTAGAAACAGTTAATCTAGACTATACTTTCAAGTGTTTTCTTTTGTAGATTACTATATCAAGTATCATAACATGGGGACCAAGAGCTTCAGGGGCGGATCTAGCTTTTTGCTAAGGGGGGGGGGGGTTGACCAAAATAATGACGATGCGGAGCATCGTCCACGAGCCGCGAAGCGGCGAGCCGATTTTTTTGGGGGTGTTTATTTGAACCCCGTAAGTGATGTTTTCCTGGCATCTATTAACACAATGGAGACCATAAAAAGCAGTGCATGATAACGTCTTTTTAAATCAAGTAACAGTTTAATACATAGTTATATCCAGAGTTATCATGTGTTTGGTTTAGTTACCAGATGAGTTGAATATCTTCTCACAATATTTGCACTTGAAAGGGTTTCTCTCCAGCGTGCGTTCTTTTTTCTTTCTGTTTTTCTTTCTTTTTTTCTTTTTTTTTCCTTTTTTTTTGGGGGGGGGGGCCGCCCAAGGGGGGGGGTTGCAACCCCCCCAACCCCCCCTCTAGATCCGCTTCTGAGCTTTATCCCGAGCTCAATTATACTGCACATAAAATTAAGGAAAAGCGGAATTAGCAAGTTCGTGTAGATATTGCGCATCTGCATTTTGATAGAATTACAGTTCTGTACGTTTATGTGGCTCCACCAACGAACTCGATCTCGATGGGCTCCACCGACCGCACAAAAATCGAGCACTGAACTGTAGATCGCCCATCCCCTCATAAACACGCGCCGCACGTACCGTACCCTGCCCGGTATCCGCCCGATAGGCAGTTTTTCTCAGATAACTTTTCTGAAAATGAATTATACGGGCGCTAATGTATATCAATTTGTAGCCGAAATTCTAGCGAATCCAACCATGCCATTCTTACGCCTGAAATCGTAAGCGATTGTCCGTAGTGCGCCTTCTGCGTGAGGCATTTTCCTTGCCTATTTCCGCCTAGACCTGCCCTAATTCCGCCCAATGGTGGGCGCGCATCAAAAGTATAGAAAAGGGAAACATCTCGGGTACACGTTAGGCCAAATAAAATTGCTTCCCAGTAGAATTCGATCTAGATCTACATGATATTTTGAATTTTTGATAATTGATATTTCTTTCTTTATTTCTTCTTTTGCCTCTGTAGGCCTACTAATAATGCCAGTTCACTGTTATTCACCACTTTCTGATTTGGGAAAATTCTGTAACTGCCTTTGGAAAATCATGTGACTTGTCTTTTAATGTTTTAATAATGGAAATCAGTCAAATCTAACTAATCATATCGCTTATCATTTGTAAATTAACCACTAGAGGTCTAGGGTGAAAGAATTTATTTTTAAAAAACTATATCAAAGTGAACACTTAATTTGTAAAAGAAAGTAATGGTGCTTCATTTTTTTTAATTTTTTTAATGCAAACTATTCTCGACATCTCTCAAATCTTTATTAATAAATAAATTAGCGTATATTTTTAGGCATAATATTGGTTGGAAAAAGCATCTAGCATTATCGTCATTAGAATTATCATCATCGTCGACATCGTCTTAATCATCATCATTACAATTTTAGGGTAGGGCTATGTAACGCAAATGTCATGGTTTCCTGTCTGATTATTTGTTCAAGACTTCAAGTTGTTGTGTTTTTTGTTTTCTATAGTTGTTCTAAATTATACCGTATTTGACAATGCATTCAATAATAATTATAGTCCAACTTGAAAGACAAAACTTTCCGAAATGATCTCGAAAACGAAGTCGTCGATTCACTTCCATGGCAAGTCGTTTTTTTTGCAAAAGAATGTAGTACTAATGCAAAAGGGGTGGTAGTATAGGGGGGGGGGGTCACCTTCACGTTTTTGCCACTTCAACAACCAAAGAGGGTTGAAAGCTATAATGTATAAGTATTTTGTTGACATTACCGAGAACAACTAAATTCCTGCAATGTATTGTCCTTCTCTAAATTTGGCACTATACCCCCTCCCCCACATCTTCTATAATGCTACATGTTAAATTCATCCATTCATCTATTTATTTATTCATTCAATGTTCATTCATTTTATTGCCGAGAGATAATGTGATGGATAGAGATGAAAATGTTCACCTTTTATTCGCCATAAAACTTTAGCAAACTAACAACGTATATAAGAATCACCCTAGCCATTTGAAAGGCTGACAGGCGTATATTATATAGGCCTTGTGAAATGTATTATTTATAGTTTTATACTACTCTTTCGATAGCCATTCATATAGGTTTATTTCACATAAAACAACAGACTGGGATTTTAGTTTCTACCCCTATATTTATTTTATTCACAGTAAACTGACGGAAATTTTATGGCAGCGAAAATGTCATGGTCCATGTTGGTCATGTTGGCAAAAATATACAACACACAAACATTAATGAAAAAAGATAGAAAAATAATTATAGCCTATTAAATGTATAGAAGCATTAAGAAAGAAGGATATAAAAGTGAAGAGGGACAATAAAAGAAAAATGGGGGAAAGGAGGGGTGTAATCGAAGAAAATTGAGGGAATAAATTAAAAAGACTATAATAAACTCGGTAATATAAAACAAAAACTAATACTTCAATCCTCTGCATGCATCCTGTATCGTATCAGAAACAAGCACTATTTTCGCTACAAAGCCACGACGCTGCATGGATTGAAAGGCAACACAAGCTTCAGCGACATATAGAACATAAATACAAACTTGCAAATCTACCAAACCTGGCAACTTTTTTTAATTGTCATCGGGATCACTGTCGGAGAACCGAACTTCAAGCATTTTTTGCAACATTAATATATATCAATCATAATTATATAATGTTGTCACAAAATTTAACTGCATGATTATCACACACCACATCGTTACCAGAAATTGTCGGTTGCTCGAACGAACGGCCAAACATCATTGCAACATTCTTCGGGGGGGGGGGGGTGTTCAATCTCAGCCTCCCACCTTATTCGCCTACCATTACTCCCCCCCCCCCGGAAAACTACCCCCAAGGATAATTACCCCTAAGGACATTTACCCCTCGACGAGCTACCCCCGGAAAATCCCCCTCCCCACCCCTGAAACTTAACCCCTATATAGGACAATGCCCCCATGGGACAACCAAGGACAACCGCCCCGAGGACAATTACCCCTTGTTCATTATGAACAGGGGGAAGTCAACCCCGATAATAAGTTGGGTAATATTTAGGGGGAGATCATTTTCAGGGGGTGGTAATTGTCCTAGAGGGTAATTTTTTGGGGGTAACTTCCTCAGGGTGGTTGTTCTCGGGGGGGGGGGGAGGGGGTAATCGTCCTTGGGGGTAATTATTGTACCGCTGGTATAATTGGCCAGGGGTGATTGCCCAAGAGGTAATTGACCTAGAACCTTTGCATATATTCACAGAGCAATAAATAAACAGCTACTCACTTTACACTGAATGTTATTTTCTGGTTGTAAAGTCAACAAAAAATGAATGGCCACCTCTAAATGATTATTTTGTAGACCATGCAAGTGAGCCTGCAAAATTTGAAGTCTATTAACATGTTACAGATTGCTCATCAAAAAGTGAAACAACATTTTAATCCGTCCGGCAGATTTTGACAACTGCATGGCTGTAATACCAGTAAAGAGTTTTATGCCTGGTGACCATGTTATCTCATTTATGATCTTCATTTTATCTGCAAAATGTAGGGCTGGCCAACATATACGGGGGGGGGGGGGGTTGAATTCCCAATTTACAAACTGTTAATATTCTAGGTCGAATGTAGTTTTATAGTATTTGTGTAGTCTTCACTTTCTTCATACTCTCGAGTTAAGATTTGATGGAGTAAACCGAGTGTTTTAACATTAAAAAAAGACAAGGAAGTGTGTACTTTCAAAAAACCAACCGCAGACCTATAAATATTAATAAATTAAAACAAACACACAAATAGACTAAAAAACACACAACCTTTTCTCTGTTAGAGCATAAATAATTAACGCACGGTACATACACTGAACTAGCGCGTGTGTTTGAGTGGGCGGAAATAGGGCAGGGGCATCACAGGGCGACATGGCCGAGTTCAAGCCTCGATAACTTTTTTTAAAATAATAATTTCCGCAAGAAATTTGCTCAGGTAAAACATCAGGAATTTTAGCTTCCATATCTCTTTAAACAAAAGTAAATTTTCCACCAAATTTTTTTTCTGATCGTTTTGAATAGGAACTTGATGTTTTTAAAGAGGTTGATTCACACCTAAATAAGCGCATTGCTGACTGCTGCACAGTGACGTCATTCGCGTATCTCCGTTAAATGCGCGATCGACATTGTACCATATTTCGTGCACATGTTCCTTGCAACGTGTATGCTGCCATAGGCAAGTTAGTTGCGCGCCTTCATTGCGCACCGTAGGAACTCGGGCGATGGAAGACGGCCGTTGTGTCTAATAAGCCACTGGTAACAGGGGGGCGGTAACTGGGCAGGGTACGGTATATCTCCGTGCTCGCGCGCTCTAAATACCCAAATTTTTATATGCGGAAGAAATTACACTGTATTTTCGTTTCTCAGAATTTCGTACTCAGGAATTAGGAATTGAGGTGTTGTCAAGAATCAAGACTCGCTGTTGATTGACACAACCCTTTTTAGGTAAATATCAAGGTGAGAATCAGGCGTCCTTTCGGTTACATTTAGTGCTAAGTAGAAAGTTAGCCAAATTATTTCTAGATCTAACTTTAGCTCTTAATTGTTAGATCTATCTCATCTGTGTCTAGTCTACTGACAATCACAAGGTAAACTCACAGGCATACACTGAAACATGAGTGGCATTATGATTGCATAATTATAGAGTCTACACAGACTAGACACGCAGTGACATGCATGTGACACACACTAACAGCGTGTTTCCACAGAAAACATCGACACGGTATTTTCCGTGTCATACCGTGTCATACCGTGTCATACCGGGTCAGTTTTCCTGTGGAAACACAAGCGTGTCGGGTCGAGTCGACCGAGATGCGGATTATCAGATCCACCTCTGGGAGGTGGATCTTGACGTGTCGACCCCAAAGAACTCCCTGTAAAATCTCTGTGGAAACACACAGCGACAAACCGTGTCTGGCGGAGCATCACCACTGCAGCATGATTGGTTGAAAAATACTCTGAAATACGCGTACATACAAATATGTTTATATACGCGCTGTACGTAACAATGGCAAATGTACGTCACAATAGAATAGCGTGGAATCCTGTGTAGATCTGAATCCACGATCGAGGTCAAAGGTTGAATCTTGACTTCCGATTGACACAGCATTTTCCTGACTTGGAACACGGAATCGGGGCGAATCGGAATGCTGCGCTCTGTGGAAACAGATTGGTTTAATACCGTGTCGCCGCGACACGGTATTTCAATCCGGAAAAGATAATCCGGGTTCCACTTTTTTTTCTGTGGAAACACGCTGTAAGTGATTTCAAGTTCAGTGTTGAAAGCTGGTGAGTGGTGTTGCAGAGACGCCAAGTTCAAAGATCGGCAATGCGTGACTCGGCGCGCGAGCGCGCGTGCGCACGTATTATAACTATAAGGTATAGATCTAGATCCTCTAGCGTTTTTTCAAAATCTAGCGCGCTTCGTGTGTAATTGTAAGAGCATTTTCAGACCCTCGAAATGTGTGATGTCACGCGCCTAATGCGTGATACTTGGTAGCTCTGGTGTTGGTGTTGTGAGAACACCAACACCAGCCACAACACCGAACTTGAAATCAGGCTGGTGTTGGGATTGACCTCAGGAAATATGACGTATTTCCGCTATCTGTGTTGAGGCTGGTGTTGAATGTCGTCTGCTGAACCGAGTGGATCTAGACCTAGGCCTACCGAGGTTGGTGTTGACGATTTACATGTTATTTTCCCATTCACCAACACCAGCCCCTAGGGATTGGGAAATTCATGATTTCAAGGATAAACGGATAAATGTTGATATTAGGATACACTTTTTCATGAGGATCTGAGACATTACGGTAGATAACTTCACACAGGTGCGCGCCCGCCCGCAACCCACCATCGGTACTGGTTCTTGTATTGTGCAGCGGTTTGCCGTGAAACCTGTGAAAAAGTGTATACTAATATCAACATTTATCCGAAAAATACTCCAAAAATAACAAGAAAATTGACACGAAACCGGTAATAAACATAACGACTTTTAACTTGTGATCTTTATTTGGACATTTAATGAATATTTACTTCATTTTGGGTATGTTTTAGTAGGGTATCTCCACGCCAGAGTTGTCAAATTTTGGATGAGCTAGAATATGATTGGTAACAATTAAATACTTAAGTTTCAAGGTGGAATGATTTTAGTGGTGTGCAAAACTGCAATTTCTTACATATTTCATTATTTTTTTCGGAGCGTCGGTTCTCAAAAAACGAAACCGGGACCCGACGGCAACGGTCGGGTCCCGGTGTGATCGACCGTACCGACTCAAGCCTAGTGTACATGTAGCTTAAGTGTGCATTAGGCTGAAAATGTCAGTTTGATGGGAAAACATTACTGGATGTTATCTTGCATAGATTCATTTACAGTTATTAACAGTTTATTTAATATTTTCTGAAGGAAAGCAGTGAATATGCCAAAAGTGATTTTGTGTTTGGTTGTTTGCACCTACATGTACTCTTAGTAAGTGAGTCTTAGGTGTACATTGTAGTTAATCCCCCTCAATATCTCACTGAATGCGAAGACAAGCATGGACTATGCAATGTACATGTACAGATGTACTTGGCATGAAGGGCCTTTTACAGGCAATGATTAAAATAGGAATAGATGCAAATTTGTTTCAACTAATCTTAGTTATATGAAGGAACTTATATATTTAATCACAACTTTATCTGCAAGTCGCCCCTGATGGTGTACTATACATAAACATGAAAATGTACATGTGCGCTTCACTTAGAGGGCCTTGTTATCCTGTTGGAGTATGTACAGTTTTTTTTTTAAAATATCAACCCTTTATATTATTTTTACAGTGTGTATACAGTGACGTACCAGGTGACCCAGTATGGCCGCTGAGCCGTCAGCTCCTCCCAGCTATATGGAGGCTACTACTGACCAGCAATACCCCCCTGGACAGGCAGGAGTAGCCCCTTACCCACCTGCACAAGGTGCTCCTTACCAGGTGAGTTCAAAATTAGCCAAAAGGGGGTTCTGTTTTTAATGTACACACAGGCCAAATTCTATGGTATATTCAAATCTCCTACCTACCCCTGCCCCTGAAATTCCCCCCCCCCCCCCCCCCCCATCCAATCAAAAGAGTGATAAGTATGATGTATTTGATTCAGTGTCTGGTGAAAAATTATTCATTCATATAAGTTAAGAATAAATACATGCAGTGCGGTGAATTATTAGTCATTTGCGGGTACACATTATGTAAGTGTTCACAAGTGATTTTAATGCCACCGTAACAAAGAAACAATTATATTTGGGGATTGTATGAATTTCATTTATAGTAGATGAGTGTGTTTTATTGTTATATCTCATTACAGTTGTCTCAGCCTGTATGATTGAGACTGTTTATCCATGCATTCATTTCACTTAGCAGCATTAAAAGCAATAGGAAAGTTGAACATGGGAAGATACATGCTTACGGAAACAGCATCAAAATAGAATGCAGATAACTATCATGCTGGAGTAGGGAGTAGTAAAAAATGGAAAGGAGTCCTTATATTATACGAGGCTGACCTAGAAAGCTCAGATAATCAATATAGTACCGGTACATGTAACTTTTTTTTTTAAATATCATCATCACCATTTCAATATATTGGATATATATCACTAGATGGTTCTATCTGCCCACAATCTATTGCTTTTCTTTTTCATCAAGCCATATTGTATGAGATATTGTTTCAAATCCTGTACTTTTTGTGAACATTGTATCCATACAGGCTGCTCCATACCCACCAGCGGGGCAGCCCTACCCACCTGCTGGGGGTGCAGCCTACCCACCACAAACTGGAGGTGCAGCTTATCCCCCACCAGCAGGAGGTACAGCTTATCCACCACCAGCAGGCCAGCCTTACCCTCCACCCTCTGGACCACCACCACAGCAAGCAGGGTACCAGAGTGCACCTCCACCAGCGAGTTACGGTAAGTGGTTGATACGTGGGTAGAAAGTGATAAGATATTGGTATTCTGTGATTTTTGTGATTTTTATTCAGTGCAACAAATAATAGTTGATTGTATTACCCAGATGGAGATGTGATTCATGGAAACAGCCAGAGAATGATTTTGATGCTTCTTGTATTTTTATTATTGTGCATGACCAATAAATTGAACAATACTAAATTAAACTAAACTAAACTAAGCTACCGGTAAACTAAACAAAACTAAAATGAACTAAACTAAACTAAGCTCAACGAAACTAGACATGAACAACTTTTGCTGAGATATTTACTTGATCATATAAGCATGATTGCTATCGATGGCATATTTATTCAGAAACTGAAAACAGGTTGAGTAAATATTTACATGAAATATGTACGGAAAATAAAATGAATTCCCCCTCACCATAATCTGCATATAAATTAAATTTTTTGGTTTATTTTGACTACTTATAATGTCTACATGTACTTAGCCTTGATCTGGCGCCGCGTCTTCCCAAAGGAAAGTTTCTTTTGATTTCAATTTCTTTGTTTTATTGTCCTTAATGATAACTGAAATTGTTTCAGTTTAAATTAAATATACATAGAGAATGTACAAAATGGATGTAAATATGATAATGAACAACACATGGGACTATTTTACATAATCATTAAATAAATATTATTCAATAATGAGTGCAGAGCACGGTAATACCCAGATCAGCCTGGATGATTCGTGTAAAGGGATTCTTAAAGAGAAGGTTGAGTTCTGGGAAGAGGTGACAAATAATTTGTGAGCGTATTCTGCAAGTGTGGAAGAACATCAGATAGAAAATGTTCTGTGAAAAGCATGGCTCTTCAAATGCCTTAATATTCTAAATATGACATGTAACATCATACAAATTAGGACATATTTTTATGCCACATGTTCATGTACTCCCATATACATCTTTCTGTGTACAGTGCTTGTAACTTTATCAAGACTAGGCCAAATTTCTTATCATTTTGACACACCAATACTTATATGCTAGATGATCAACATTTTCTGATCAATTCCACAAGACCACAACGTTTCTTTCACAATGCAATCGCATGACCAGAACTCAACTTAATCTTTAACTTATGAACATGCATATATGTTTTTGGAATCAATGGATTAACTGCATTGTTTTTAAATCTCATTCTTCTTACAAGGAGGAGGAGGAGATCCCCATGGTGATGTGGAGGAAGGCTTCACAGCTGAAAGGGGTTTCAACAACAAATCCATTCGAGCTGCTTTCATCAAGAAGGTGAGTAGAGTTCATGGCCTGTATTCTGAAGTCGTGTCTAACTCCTGTTTAACTAAACACTTGTCTAAGTCCTGTCTAAGTCCTGTCTAACTTTATTCATGAAGTTGCGTCTAACTTTTTTGTATTCTGAAGTCGTGACTAAATCAAGTTAAACACAAAGTCCTGTCTAAGTCCTGTTTAACTTTAGACAACTGCGAGGGGTTGTTTAAGTCCTGTTTAAGGGCGCGATTCTGCTGCTTTCCAACGTCGAAGGTACACTCTACTTGCTGACCCCAAACTTGCAGGGGAGAACGATGGTACGAGGTTCCTCTCAAATTTCAAATACGTTTTGCGGGATTTTTATGCCTCCGCTACAAAGTAGCCGGAGGCATTATGTTTTCTGGTTGTCCGTCCGTCCGTCCGTCCGTCCGTACGTACGTCCGTACGTACGTCCGTACGTCCCGTTCTCGTGATCGCGTTATCTCAAGAACCAATTGATGGATTCCCTCCAAACTTGGATCATGTATGTATCTAACAGAGCCAATGAACTGATTAGATTTTGGGGTCACGAGGTCAAAGGTCAAAGGTCACAGGGCTCATTATGTATACAAAAATAGCTCGTGATCGCGTTATCTCAAGAACCGATCAATGGATTCCTGCCAAACTTGGGTCATGTATGTATCTAACAAAGCCAATGAACTGATTAGATTTTTAGGTCACAAGGTCGAGGGTCAAAGGTCACAGGGCTCATTATGTATACAAAAATAGCTCGTGATCGCGTTATCTCAAGAACCGGTAGATCGATTCCTGCCAAACTTGGGTCATATATGTATCTAACAGATCCAATGAACTGATTAGATGTTTGGGTCACGAGGTCGAAGGTCAAAGGTCACAGGGCTCATTATGTATACAAAAATAGCTCGTGATCGCGTTATCTCAAGAACCGATCGATGGATTCCTGCCAAACTTGGGTCATGTATGTATCTTGCAGAGCCAACTAACTGATTAAATTTTGGGGTCATGAGGTCAAGGTCAAAGGTCACAGGGCTCATTATGTATACAAAAATAGTTTGTGATCGCGTTATCTCAAGAACCGATCGATGGATTCCTGCCAAACTTGGGTCATGTATGTATCGTGCAGAGCCAATTAACTGATTAAATTTTGGGGTCACGAGGGCAAAGGTCACAGGGCTCATTATGTTTGACTATACATGTAAATAGCTTGTGAATGCATTATCATTAAAAGCGACAGATTGATTACAATCAAACTTGAATTTTAAAAATTGCTTCTGTTTTGGTTTGTAAAATTGCTCTATGGCGGAGGCATCATTTTTGACTGCGCGCAGTCAAAATTCCATCTAGTTTCTTGTGTAGCCTAATTTTTTTTATCGATAATATTAACTATTCTTATCTACTGGTGACATCTTGGAAATTCCATAATGTATAATAATCTAATCATTCTTCCGAGCACTGAGGCACTGATAATTGATATTATTAGTGCGTTTGTCAATCCAGTGTGTACACACGTACACGTACATGCAGTCTAGTCTAGTCTAGCCATTACATCACGATCACATCACCATGGTACCAGCACGCGCACAGCTAGCTATGCGCGTTAATTTATTTATCCGGTGCGCGCACGCATGCGCATTGGGTCTATCGTCAGAATTAACGCTTAGTGGGCATGCGCAGAAGTCGTGACTAAAAGTTAAACACGACTTGCGCAGAACTTAAACAGTTGTTTAGTTAAACACGACTTAGACACGACTTCAGAATACGAAATTTAGTTAGACAGGACTTAGACGCGACCTTGCATGTAAGTCGTGTCTAACTAAACAGTTGTTTAACTTTAGACATGGCTAAGTTAGACACGACTACAGAATACGGGCCAATGGGTTTCATATTTCATCAAATAAATCTGTAATGATGGTTTGATTATGACCTTCAGTTTTGGATTCTCAGAATCTTGAATATTTTCTGTCATGTATTAAGATTGTTGATAGGAGTAAAATGAATTCTTTCTATGTAGGTGCAGTATTTTGAGTGAGAATTGTACATTTGTCAGCAGGGGCCTGTTTTAGTTATAATCATTCAGGAATTAATGACTAAATTTTTCCTATTCTTTCGTTGTTACTTCCTTCCCAAAATATTGATTAATCATGTATTATTGATACTTCCGTGCCAACGCCTGTGTTGAACACTGGAGTGACTCGATAAGAAGATTACCGTATTTGCCGGCGATAAGGCCGCAGCGCCGTATAGGCCGCACCCCCGATTTTGACATTTTAAAAAAAAAAAAAAAAAAAAAATTGTTTTGTTGTTGTTGTTTTGTTGCCGAAAACCCACGCGGGGAAGGACCTTCATTTAACATCGAGGCGCAGTTAAAGGCGCTGATTTGTGCTTGTAAACTTGTCACAAATAATAGTAACAATGTCGTTTTTAGAAGAATGTGTAAGATCATTAATGTGAATTAAAAACAATAGAGTACCAGGTCCTAGGATAGAACCTTGTGGTACACCATTTGTTATATAAAAAAAAAAAGAGGAATTATTATTATAAACTACATATTGAGATCTATTAGAAAGATTACTTTCAAATCAAGATGACAGACAAATTTTAGTGTTGTTGTAGTTTCCGAGTGGTGAGTCAACACACTGATTACTGAGCTGGGAGACATTGCCAGGCATAGCGCCATAAATCGAAACTAAAAAAAAAAAATTTAAAATTTAAAAAAATAAATAAAAATTTACTCTTTCGCCGCATAGGCCGCACCCCAACTTTTTGATATTTTCTCTTCCAAAAATACTGCGGCCTTTACGCCGGCAAATACGGTAATACTTCTGTTACAAATTTGTATTTCCATATATTTTACAATCATTTTTACTCTTTATGTATACCCCCTAACTGGTTGCAATTAATTTTACCCTAACTGACTAATCTCACTGTTATTTTTTACAGGTATACTTTATCCTCTTCATTCAGTTGTTGGCGACCTTTGGAATTATCTGCGTCTTCGTTTATGTGTAAGTTTTTTATACCAGCCACTTAATATTAAAATGTGTGTGCATGTATACCAGTAATTCTATGATCATTGTAAACCCATATTTACTTTATTGGCAGTATACATGTGGTTAATACAGGAGAATAGCTTAGGCCTTGAGTATAATAATGGGCTCTCGTGGGGAATTTGACACATTTGAGTGTTCACCCCATAACGGGTGTTGTCAATCTCCAGGATCAGCATTCAGTTCTATATGACCAACAGGTCTTATGTAATGCTCTGTATTTTCCACCAATCACCCCAAAAAGAAAATTTATTATCTTACATTTCCTTACCCAAGCCTCTCTCCAAGAGACTAGGGAATGTTTCTTGATGGGATCATGTGTGTGTGGTTTGCTGTTTGTGAGACTTGTACAACCATTAAAGATAAACTTGAGCTCTGGTAAAAACAGAAAATGAATTCTCACAGAATCAAACAAAACTTACACTGAATGTTCAAGATTACAAATAAATTTCTTTTGCCCAACAATTTTGGTAGAAAATGTGTACTGGCTGAGTAATGGGCATATAAAGATAAGGAAATCAAGGTAGGTAGCCCGACACCATTTGTGTAGTCCTATATATATATATCTTTCTGTGTACAGTGCTTGTTACTTTACCAAGACTGGGCCTAATTTATTATGATTTTGATGACTCCGGAACCTTGCAGTACACACAAATACTAACATGCTACATGATCAACTTTCCTGATCCATTCTACACCTTTTCTTTCACAATGCAATCGCTTGACCAGACCTCAACTTTATCTTTAATGGTATTTCCACCAAGTCTGGTGTCAGCGAATTATAACCTACTTCACATGGAAGCTGACTTCCATCTTCCTTTAAGTTCAGGATGTATTAGTGCAGTTGAGATGGGTTTATGATTTTTTATATATCTTAGACGATTTTTGGATTTCACACCTAATAATCTTGTTTCATGTAAACTATTTTCACAAAATTCTTTCAGAAACACTAGAATTATTCCTTTGTTTTCTTCATCCCTCTCATATTCTACCTCTCTCTTTTTCCAAAATGCAGAGAGCCTGTGAATAACTATGTGAGGACTAACAGTTGGCTGTACTGGTGCTCTTAGTAAGTATACTTTTCAGTGGTGTAGCAAGACTTGTCGCAATCTTGGCTTTTTATTGTATCAGTCTTGGTCTCAACCCCAAAACAATATATTGCATTTTTTCAAATTTTGTTTTTTTTCTAAAAGAAATACATTGTCTTTCATAGTTTTGGTTTGACTTTGTTCTGTTTGTTTTCTGAAATTGAACTTGCTATTGTTATCAGACAGAATTTTTTTTTTTGTCAATTTTTTTCCTTGGATAATTACATGATAAAACTATCTACATTTGCCACTCTCCACCCAGGTGTTAAATGGGTACCCGGTATGATGCGAAAGCTAATGTGCTTAGATTAGCAAGTGTGCGCTTGTAAAAATGAGGCCTGGCTGGAATACTCCCCAGGGAGTGGAGAATGTACATACATTATGTGCTGGTATTATAATCTTGCACATTTTAAATCTTATCCACTAGTTACTAGTTAGCATTGCTGGTGTGGCGGCGCACTCCAGTACTCTCTTTGTTGTTAGCCTGATAGCTCATATGTACAGTATGTATTGCTCTGTTATCAAATATATTGATTTAAACATGAAATAATGCATGACATACTGTTTTATTTTTAGTTGTATATATTGTAAGAAATAAATGAAAGCTATATGCTCTCTCAATCAATCAATATAAAAAGATTAGTCCTGTCATATGCAGGATGAGCATAAATTATTCATGTTCTTATTTTGTTTCTGTCTATTTTGATATTAAACCCTGCAGCGCTCTGTTCCTGGCTATGTACATTGTCCTTGCCTGCTGTCCTACCGTTCGTAGGAAGTATCCTGGAAATGTTGTTGCACTGGCGGTGTTTGTGAGTTTCTTATTTATTTTCTTCTCTCAGTTTTTCTCATATGTTAATCTTTCAACCATCTTATGTAAAAGGGTACTGGATTTTCAGCAATTTCATTTCAAGTTTGGAAATATTTAACGTGTAATAACCTATGAAGTCATTTTGATTAGGGCATTTGTGTTTTTTTTCTCCAAGAGAATTTCAAGACTAATATGGCCGTTGAGATGAAACGACTGATTTAATTAAGGGCAAATGTTTGAATACCACATAGAGATAAAGTATTTTGCGTAAAGAAGTGTTTGTATGATGTCATGATATAATTTTTGACTGAATCATATCAGAATTAGGAACTGGTTTATTTATAAATGAGGTAATAGCATTTTTAATGTGCATAATTTTGATACCAATATGTCTTATTATTCTTTCCTTGTCCTTACCATCCATTTATCATTTTACTCTTTAGACCCTCTGTCTATCTTATATGGCTGGAACAATTTCAAGGTAAGAATATGTTATGTAATCCTGTATGTTAATTTCAATATAATGCTGAACCCACATTGAGTACAAAAGCAGGAATACAATGTATGTTTACTGGATTATTTTGTGGTAAAGGCAATTTGTTAAAGAAAAATCACCATATACAATACCAGGGGTTTGTTTCACAAAGACTAAGACCAACTTTAAGTTAGACTTAACTATGACAGGCATTCATGCCACTGGTTGCTCCCACCATTGGTCTCTCAATTATGATCTTTAAATAACATCTTTTCCTTCAATAATGAACTATCAAAAAAGGTAAATTCTATAGATTTGTGACCATGATTTGTTTGTCCCTTTGGAAATCAGTGCCAGGAATGCTCAGAGAAACTAGTGGCATGAACAGCCTGCCATAGTTAAGTCCAACTTAAAGTCGATCTTAGTCTTTGTGAAACACCCCCCAGACATTGTGATTGGAATATTTGTGTACTTTATCGTTTCTCTATTTGGCCTGTGGAAAGTGTAGATTGCCTAAGGAGCAATGTTTTAGACTAAAAATTGCACAAGTAGTAAGAGGTTGTCTGATGTAATGAATAAAAGAGCTTGAAAGTTCTTTTTTATTCAAGATTCTAATTTTAGGAAGCCGTGTTTTCACATCCATGTTTATTCATTCCTTTGTTATTGTAGCTACTATGGGGACAATGCTGGTCAGTCAGTCTTGGTCTGTATGGGTATCTGTGCGGTGAGTACATCTTTCTCTCCAAGGTTATTCCAAAGTCAAGAGTATTTCTGTATCTATGATTGTATCATGTAGAAGTCAAACCAGAGCATTATAAAATAATTTATATACAATGTACCTCTCTTTAGTATCAGAAAAGCTTGATCATCTAGCATATAAGTATTGGTGTGTACTGCAAGGTTCTGGAATCATCAAAATAATAAGAAATTTGGCCCAGTCTTTGTAAAGTTACAAGCACTGTACACAGAAAGATGTATATGGGACTACGCACACATGCGTTTATCTCTCACACACCAATAGATAAACTAATTTACCAAATATATCAATTAGTAGGCGGTTTCCCGGCAAATTTGTTATCATCATGTATTAGTCAAAACATACTCTTTCACATGATTGGTAATAAGAGCTTCCATTTCATTTTTTGAAATTGGGGCGTTTCCAATACTGGTCTTTACCTTTAAAAGAGTACCTTACACAATTTCCAGTGAATATGATAATAATGTTTTTTTATTTTTTTGTTTTTTCGCTTGCAGGGAGTGACCCTTGGTGTGAGCCTGTTTGCCATCCAGACCCGGTTTGATTTCACCTCCTGTGGGGGATTTCTCTTTGTGTTCAGTCTCTCTCTATTCCTCTTTGGGTTCATTGCCATCTTCACTCGCAGCAGCGTAAGTCATTTGCCTCTTCTTCTTAAAGTGACTCGCTAACATTTGTTGAAGGTTGATGAACAAATTGTGTCATTTTTGTATGAAATGTTACCTTTTATATTCCTTCTACTGTACTAACCCTCTAACATGCAAAAAATCCTGAAAAAATTCTCAAACCACAAAGAAATTGATGGTTTTCTTTGAAGGTGTCTAACAGTAAATTCTCCCAACCATTTTTCCACGAAAATAAGACATAAGACAGGCTTTTAAAAATCTGTCAACACTTCAATGTTTGGAATGGTATATAGAGCCAATTCATTGCCTTGTGACGATTTACATTCACCTAAAATGTAATTAAATTGTAATGTTTTAGTTGGGAGAATTAAGGAATCAATCATATCAGATTTTCCCCATTTTTATCATTAATAATGTTTTTTTTTTACTCCAACTTTCAGATTATTTTTAATCGTACATCTATCATTGAAGGCACTACCTTTGCACCATTTTCTCTCATCTTAACAATGTTAACAAGTCCCTTTAAAGTGTATTCTTGAAAGATGTCTTGTATTTGTCATTTTTCAACTGATCTGTTGGAATATATATTTTTTTAAGAGAAATGGAAGTTGCATTAGTGAATGTGATGGCATTTATTAGAATACATGAATAGTTGGCAGAAAGATGGAAAGGTGGAATGATCATAAGTTGTTTCATAATTATATTTAAAACTTCAATTTGTGTGGCATATGAACACATATAATTTGATAAGTACTTAGCTTTGGCTGCACTGTATTTAGGTTTGTGAAGAGTACGCTCATTATATTCACTGCTCTTATTGCTTTTGTGATTTTATTACATAAGAGATTTTCTATTTTTGCTACAGATCCTCTACACAGTTTATGCTTGGCTGGCAGCTTTGCTTTTTACATTGGTAAGTCAATGACAATGTGTGATGATTGATCATTATTTGTGTTTAATTGTTTAGTGTTGGATAGTCCTTTTTTTAGTACAACACCTTCCAATAAGATATAATCTTTATGAAGTTGGATCTCTGATTTATATTTATTGGAAAATCAACATCAAGGGATAAAAGGATGTAACAGGATAGCACCTGAATCTTTTATATTATTGAATTTTTCATACTTGTGGTCGTTGTAATCATCAGTACTACTAATATGAAAGAGTTGATATCAATCGTAACTTAATTGCGATTGATATCAATCGTAACTATGTACATAAGAGATAGGAGACTGCAAACTTGCGATTGATTGAAGGACTTATGATTGTTTTGGA
This sequence comes from Strongylocentrotus droebachiensis, assembly GCA_035222895.1. Classification (NCBI taxonomy): domain Eukaryota; kingdom Metazoa; phylum Echinodermata; class Echinoidea; order Camarodonta; family Strongylocentrotidae; genus Strongylocentrotus; species Strongylocentrotus droebachiensis. Next base: position 19,089 of record JAVYIG010006406.1, read on the forward strand.
TCGATCATAACTCTTTGTAAGACGGGGGCCCAGTTCTATTATCAACTGATTTAAAAACCTCCACTATCGCTATATCGCTGACTTGATCCTGTCACAAGTTACACATTTTTGTTTTACCCTTTGTCATCCCGCACAGTTCCTTGCATACGACACCCAGCTGCTGATCGGTGGGCGCCGTTATGAGCTGTCTCCGGAAGAATACATATTCGGTGCCATGAACCTGTACGTGGACATAGTCTACCTCTTCCTCATCATCCTTGCCTGCTTTGGCGGGGGGAAGTGATCTTAGGAACTGGCTCTCTCTCCCTCCCTCTCTCCCTCCCTCTCTCTCTCTCTCTCTCTCTCTCTCTCTCTCTCTCTCTCTCTCTGTAGAGCCATTATCCTTTCCATGATTGGAGAGATTAAGTGGTCATGTGACCTGTTTAGCTGATCAGGTGATGATGCTCCATGGTAAACAGCACATGGCTGGCTGATTTAAACTGTTGATTGGCAAATATCTTTTCACATTTACACGCATTTAATCACACAAAAAGACTTATTGAGAATGTAGTGACTTTGGAATAGTGTAAAGTCAATCATCGGTATAATACATCTAGCATTAGAAGTATAGAACCCAACAGGGAATGCGAAAAGCAAAGAGGGAAAAGGCGATTTTGCATTTTGGAACTGTGTATTACAATAATTTGATTCTAAAAAAAGGCGTTCCTTTGTATATACTCATCTTATTCATTTCATCCAGATTTATAGGGAAATTAAGTTTGGATTTATACTTATTTCATGTTGCATGGTTAGGAAAATTCATGTACAATATTAGACAGTACCATTTGTAAGATCCGACAAATTTCTTCTCCTATATTTATGTTTCCCCTAAAAAAAATCACTGCTATACACCCCTTGTATAAGAATTGAGGAATATATATATACACCAGTATATTAATATCCTGAAAGCAAAATAATTGCATAATCAATTTCATTCATCATACCAGTTACACATACACCTACACTGTCTATCAAAAACATGTACTATAGAATACATTTATATACTAGTATATTATATTTTCTTTTTTATATGTAGAATTATATCATTCATGTTCTTTTATTGCCAATATAATTCATGTTGTTGTTGTGTGTTGATAGGGTAAAGGTATTTAGTATCATATTTAGCTATCCAAGGGAGGTTTTTTTTGTTCAAGTTAACAATTATATATGTGTAAATATAGATAATAGGTAATCTTATTTGGGGTTATGCAATTCCAACAGAAATGGAATGTGCTAGTATGGTGTATGGGTTTTCAAGAGAATAATAGGAATTAAGCGGAAAGGATAATGAATAGTCGAGGAAAAGGAAAATGAAGATTGGGAGTCCAGCCATAAATGGAGATATTAAGCTGTTAAGCTTATTTATTCGATCTGTAAAGACAGATAAAATAACAACAATAGATTTAGTATATCATTCATGTTACACAAGAATGCAAGATATAATACAAAATATCTGAATAAACCAAGTAGCTGTATCTATAAAGATTCATTTAAACACCTTTTGCTTTTGTTCTATAAACTGTCAATCTTGACCTCGTCCTTTAACTATCAAAAATCCAGAGTAACCAACGGCTACAAAACCTAATGCATTTTCTAATATGCACTACTTTGATAAACTCATATTTGCTGAGTTTCTCAAACTGACCTGACTTTCCTTTAAACAGATAACTGCCAATTTGCATGAACCAAAATAACTGTAAATATCTCTATCTTGCATCTATACACAAGCTTGATTATTCACATTTTTCTGCACAGAATAAATTCGTTCTAAAAAACCTCAATAATGGATCGTCACTTTAAATGTGCTATAACTTCCACTGACTTTGACAGGCGCATAATTTGCATATTTATGCTCGCCTAAGAAAACTATCTTATTAAATGTCTGCATTCAATTAAACACTGTTTAATGAATTAAACCTAAATATCTGACTTGCATACAACTTCCCAGTAATAATCTAAAGATTACACTTTATACAAAATAAACTATCTGGCATAACTTGTAATTTACACCTGTAATTTACATCTGTAATCTACTCCTGTAACCCACACATGCACTACAGCAAGCCTTTCGAGTTACATTATTAACTCTTAAAATGAATACTCAGTTTCTTTCAATTCTGACTCGATATACCATGTCAGAGGTGCAAAGTCTAACCTTTCACCAAGTCAATAAATAGTGTCTTGCAACTTTTAAGCAAGCTAAATCAAATTCTACAATGTCTACAGACCAACTTTTGTCACCCACACAAACTGCATAAAGTCCATGATTCTAGCATCCACGATAATAAACATCCTTTATCTTCAGGACTTCTATAAATTTACACTGTTCCCATTATAAATGACATAAAACTATATTTGCCTAACACTGTAATTCTGTTTTGACAATTATTATTTAACCGGAAAAACACATGACTAAAAGTACGACTCATGGGCGCGGCCATTTTAGGCGCGGCCATCTTGGAATTAATGCCACACGTGCATTATGCAAATGAGCTAAATACAGTTCTTTAGAGTCCAATTTACAGTTCAACTTAAATCTATCTTATTTTCCGTTTTATGAGTTAACATTCCAGTTTATATTAATCTAAACACTCACTTCTGTGGCGGGACAAAACTTCGTCGGGAATACTTGAATGGCAACTGACGGGTTAACTAGTAAATAAGTCAAACATGACTACATTACTGACTGCGTTCTGTGCTGACTGAAGAACATGGCGACAGTGACGAACATAACCTATGGTAGCTTATAAGAGCAAAAAAAGAGAAAATCTAAACCAAGCAAAAATCATCGCTCGGCGAAACATCCTCCCCACCCAATGAGGGAACTTTCCTCATGAAAAACATTAACATTAAATTAAACCCTGCTAAATTACTCTTCGTAGCCTCCAGCTGGGTATACTGAATATACTTCCACAACGCGAGCGATGGTCCATTTTCCACGTAACGCGTTGGCGTCGGCCATTATCACGATATCGTCGACACAAACATTGCGACGATCAATGTTCCACTTCCATCTCTGCGTCAATAACGGGAGCACGTCTCTTCTCAAACGCTGCCAGAAGTCGTCTGCAATCCGTTGGACGAGCTCTACTCGATGCCTGGGGTTCTTGGTTTCTCGGAACGGCTCTTGTGCGACATCACTGGATGCACGTCCTAACAGCATGTCATTAGGACTCAGGTACTTCCCATCATTAGGATCAGTCGGAATTCTGCCAATCGACCGTTGATTGACTGGATTGGCTACCTCTATCAGGCATGTATACAGTTCATACTGCGTCAGGATTCGCTCTCCAATGGCTCTCTTCAGAGCATACTTGCAGCTCTTCACCACAAACTCGGAGCAGCCGTTGTGATGCGGGGCTATGAACGTCCGTTTCGTTCCCTTTACAGTACAGAACTCCTTTAGCACACGTTGAGCACCTACAAACTGAGCACTGTTATCACTCCAGATCTGTGATGGTTGCCCTCTCAATGCTAAGAATCGACGAAGTACTTGAGAAAACTCCATCGCGGAACATTCAGTTGCTAACTCTAAATGCAGACATGTGAACAAAATTGGTGGTGTATGTGGGGCTAGTCTTTCTCTGGGTAACTCGGCCATTTCCTGTGATTCTGCCTTATGGTCAAATGCTCCACACACTGCACATCTGAACTTTACAGTTTTAGCTAGTCTTTGCCCCTTCAGAATCCGGTAACTCCTTCTGGCCTTTGCTGTACTGGCTGCAACTCCAGTATGACCACTCTTGTGAGCATGTCGTGTTGTCAAGGTAGATATCCCGTGTTCGAAAGGAAGCAGGTCTGGGTGTTCCCTTTCAAACGACATCTCAGCTCTATCTACTCTGTCTCCTACTCGGATGATGCCCGTACCGTCTGTGTGAGCACTAAGGGCTTTCAGTTCTCCCATATCGTCTCTGCCTTTCAGTGACTTCTTGGCATTCTGGATCAAGACTGCTTCTCCTTTCTCCAACTCATCAGGTGTCAAAGTGCCAATGTTGTCATTATCACCAACATCAATTTCCTTCCTGCACTTTGATCTCAGCTTTCTTATAAACTTCAGCACATATAATGTCACTCCGATCAACTTTCTCCAGCTGAATAACCTCTTGCAGTCAGTGACGTTCTCTGCTGTGTTGGTTGCTATCAAGACTAATTGTTCTTCTTTACCTCTTTCTGATTCAAATTCAGGCAACTTTCCCTCTATCACCTTTGGTTCCTCTGGCCACTCTGACTTTGGTTGGCACAGAAAATCAGGTTCATGCTGCCATCTGCCGTCAAACTCATCTTCACTCAAATCTCGGGTGAGATCATCTGCAACATTCACCTCTGCTTCTTGCCTGCTGATACCATTAGGTTGGCACTGCACTGGATCACGACAAACTCCCATTGGTTCTGTCGTCCAGAAATCTTTGAAGTTCACTGAGTTGGCAAGCATGACATTCAGAACTGTGCTCTTGGTTGGCTGTTGCTTTGAGGTAGCTCCAAATACTACCCATCCTAGAGGTGAATGCCGTGCCAACATATTCCCTCTCTCTCTGGTTTCTCCTTTATGAAGCTTAGCGTGGTCGGTCCCTACTAAAACATCGATGGATCCAAAACCACGGTGTAGAAGATCCTTCTTCAGGTGGAATGTCCTTGCAAGCTCACCAACCCGAACTTCTGCTACATTATCGTTGATGCACTCCAACCCAAGTGCCGACACTCCATAAGCCTGCTTGCTTTCAAGTGACTGCAGTCTCATCCTATACAGTTTCGTCTTCACTGCTTCAACACGGCCTCCGACTTTCGTGATGTTGATTGTGATCGGTTTCCCGACCAAACCCATGTCTTCTGCCACCGACTGCTTCACAAGACTAATCTGGGATCCTGAGTCTATTAGACAGTTTGCTGTTGAGCTCTTCTGATCTGGACCCAGAACCTTCACCGTAACCACTGGCAGTAGGGCCGAATTTCCAGCTACACTGGCTACTATCTCAGTTCTTGTTTCAACTTCCCTGTGCAGCAGAGGATGATGAAATGAAGAGCACTGCTCCCCATTTATCTCTTTAGAGCACCTCTTCCTTCTCTTGCAGGTTCTCATGTTGTGCTCTCTGCCTGCCTTCTTGAGACAACTAAAACAAGCATGGTTGTCTCTCATTAACTGAAACCTCTCTGTCTGATTCTTGGAGAGGACCTTCTGGCAATGTTCTACCCAATGATCAGAAGATTCGCATATCCAGCATCTGTACTGGGTAAATTGGGTACTCTCACTGCTCTGTTTCTTGTCAGCACTTACATGGTGGACTGCATTCTTCTGTCTGCTGCTACTAGTTGCACTTCTAAGCGGTGCAGTGGCCCGCATACGTGTCATCATTTCCGTCTCCATCCAGTCCAGTAAGTGCTGCAAACTGACATCCTTGTCAGCACTATTCAAATGTCTGAACCACACCTTTCGGTCTTCGAGGGTCAACTTGCGCTCTATCAGAGCCAACGTTTGGCTGTTGTCTATGTCTTGTGGACAGCCAACTTCCTTCAGTGTATTGAAGCTTCGCCTCAACAGGTGCACCAGATCGCAAAATCTGGAGTCTTCTCCGTCCCTCAAATCCCTAAAAGAATTCACATCGTAAATTATGGCATCTGCTATAAATCGCCGATCACCAAAAACAGAGTTCAGGTATGCCCAAGCAGCATCGTAATCGTTGCCTACCCCTCTTATCATGTCCAAGGGCTTCCCTTGGAGGCAGGTACGCAATATGGTGACAGCGTCTCTCTTGCTATATCGAGTATCGATTAGATGATGAAAGTCCGATCGAAACGTAGCAAACTCTCTCACGTCACCGCTGAACTTTGGAAGTTTTGGGCGTTCCATCTGTACTTTGCAAGAGGTGACAACACGGGAGTCAACCTCTGTCTCTCTGCTCACAGTCTCATTCTCTTGCCCTGCTGTCTCTGCGGCTGCAGACGATGCAGCAGTAGCTCCGCTTGGACCATCACTCCCATCCGGTACAGTTACAATTGCCTTTGACTTGGCATGGTCCCTTATTCTCATCTGCATACTGATGAATGTAGACTGGCAGCTTTCTAACCAGATCTCCTCTTTAATGAATTCATCCTCATCATCAATGGTCTCACAGAAGGCCTCATGCCTTTTCTCCAAATCTATAAATGTAACTTGCAAACCTTGGAAAGCTTCGTCGACCTCCTCAAGGTCCCTGTCATGGTCCAACAAATGCTGCAAGGCGTTGGACATCCGGGTTAGCTTAGCCTTTGCAGTTCTCCTCTTGATCTTGAGGTCCTTCACAGCTTGTTCAGTTGTCATCTTGGTTAACTTAATCCCTTCGTCTCCTATTCCAGGTCAGCCAAGAAATCGAATGCAATGAATAGTCGAGGAAAAGGAAAATGAAGATTGGGAGTCCAGCCATAAATGGAGATATTAAGCTGTTAAGCTTATTTATTCGATCTGTAAAGACAGATAAAATAACAACAATAGATTTAGTATATCATTCATGTTACACAAGAATGCAAGATATAATACAAAATATCTGAATAAACCAAGTAGCTGTATCTATAAAGATTCATTTAAACACCTTTTGCTTTTGTTCTATAAACTGTCAATCTTGACCTCGTCCTTTAACTATCAAAAATCCAGAGTAACCAACGGCTACAAAACCTAATGCATTTTCTAATATGCACTACTTTGATAAACTCATATTTGCTGAGTTTCTCAAACTGACCTGACTTTCCTTTAAACAGATAACTGCCAATTTGCATGAACCAAAATAACTGTAAATATCTCTATCTTGCATCTATACACAAGCTTGATTATTCACATTTTTCTGCACAGAATAAATTCGTTCTAAAAAACCTCAATAATGGATCGTCACTTTAAATGTGCTATAACTTCCACTGACTTTGACAGGCGCATAATTTGCATATTTATGCTCGCCTAAGAAAACTATCTTATTAAATGTCTGCATTCAATTAAACACTGTTTAATGAATTAAACCTAAATATCTGACTTGCATACAACTTCCCAGTAATAATCTAAAGATTACACTTTATACAAAATAAACTATCTGGCATAACTTGTAATTTACACCTGTAATTTACATCTGTAATCTACTCCTGTAACCCACACATGCACTACAGCAAGCCTTTCGAGTTACATTATTAACTCTTAAAATGAATACTCAGTTTCTTTCAATTCTGACTCGATATACCATGTCAGAGGTGCAAAGTCTAACCTTTCACCAAGTCAATAAATAGTGTCTTGCAACTTTTAAGCAAGCTAAATCAAATTCTACAATGTCTACAGACCAACTTTTGTCACCCACACAAACTGCATAAAGTCCATGATTCTAGCATCCACGATAATAAACATCCTTTATCTTCAGGACTTCTATAAATTTACACTGTTCCCATTATAAATGACATAAAACTATATTTGCCTAACACTGTAATTCTGTTTTGACAATTATTATTTAACCGGAAAAACACATGACTAAAAGTACGACTCATGGGCGCGGCCATTTTAGGCGCGGCCATCTTGGAATTAATGCCACACGTGCATTATGCAAATGAGCTAAATACAGTTCTTTAGAGTCCAATTTACAGTTCAACTTAAATCTATCTTATTTTCCGTTTTATGAGTTAACATTCCAGTTTATATTAATCTAAACACTCACTTCTGTGGCGGGACAAAACTTCGTCGGGAATACTTGAATGGCAACTGACGGGTTAACTAGTAAATAAGTCAAACATGACTACATTACTGACTGCGTTCTGTGCTGACTGAAGAACATGGCGACAGTGACGAACATAACCTATGGTAGCTTATAAGAGCAAAAAAAGAGAAAATCTAAACCAAGCAAAAATCATCGCTCGGCGAAACAGATAATATGCTTTCAGCAAACCAATAGAAAAGGCAAAATAGATAATGCACAGAAATGGAGAAAAAAAGGATATTGAAAATGCGTAGGTGAAAATGTTATTTGATATCAATATCCTAAAAGAAGTGTATTCATATTTATACAGGCGAGAAGTATGCTGCACTTCATAGCTGCTTTAAGAAAAGTCAGAGATCATCTATAGTTCCTTTTTGCATTTTTCATTTGTCAATACCAATTGCTAAGAAATGGGAAGAAACAAATATATTTGAGAAAGAAATATAATCTGCATTTTAAAACAATATCTGACAATTACAGACTACGTGCTTACCATGCCTATCTACCAAATGTTATAGGCATACGTCTGTGTTGAAAATGTAAAAGATATATGAAATTAATGATATTGTTACCTTTTATTGTACCCAATGCCTTAAAAAAACTTTTGATAAATCAGGATTGAAATACAATGGACTGAAGTCCTTTGGAGCTGTCTATTTTGTAGATCTGTATAGTTTTGTAATATACAAGTTGTGTAAGGTTATCAAGATGTATACATGTGATAAACCATAGCTGCATGTGTTAATAATACTTGCACTATAATATGTGAGTGATCATGATACTGTGCTAGGTAGTATAGTGGAGAGTTTTCAATCTTTCTTTTTAAATGTACATTGCAGATTCCTAATTTCAAAAGTGATACATTCTTTACTTCAGAATCATACATTCATACTTGAATATTGTTGTATATCTATGATTTTTTGTAATGTTGTGTATGTATAAAGAGTGTGGCAATTTTCTGGTAGAGGTCATTGTCGGGTCAAGGTAGTCATGAAGTGCATGGCTTGTCTCATAATAGTCCATTAGAGATGAATTGATTTTTCTGTGCCGGGATTCACACTGTCAGACAGATTATCTTGTGTGTTCATGATTTTTGCTTTCAAATTCCTGACAACAACTCCAGTAGAAAACTACCGTAGGTATAATATTACATGTACTTGCCATCGTGTCTTGACTAACTGTATCCGATTAGTTTTTAGAAACCTTTCACTTTTACCTTGTTAGTCTTAAAAGGTGTATTTATCAACCTTTTAATGGCTGCCCCCCCCCCCCCCCCACACACACACACACTACAAACACCCACCCACACTCCAAATTAATGATGGCAAGTATTAAGACAAGTGTAACTTTCATATTAGTGAGCAAATCTACTTTTTTTTTTTTTAAGTAATGGTTGTACCTTTGGGTTAGAGGTTGTTTTGTATACTTTGAGTTGAGGCTGGTCCAGTATAGGCTGTTTTCCATTTGGCACATACATGGGATTAACTAATATTTTGTTTAACTATGTAATAAATGAGAACAGGATGTCTATGACTTGATTACATGTCTATTTATGGCCTACAACAAATGTTATTTTTGTGCAATTAAGTTGTATCCTGAACTATAAATTGTAGTTTATCATAGACCCATGTTATTTTCATAGGATATGTAATCATTGATATCTGTTTATCATGGTTTGAGTTATTTTGATCAAAATATTGAATAAAATTACATTTACATTTCATCAGTATACTGTAAACTCTCTTGTGTGATTTGTCTTTCCTTCTTTAGTCTCTACATTTAATGTATGCCTCAAATCTCATCACAAACTGAACATTTTATTATATATCTTTTTTATAATCTAAGAAAGTCGAACAAAGACTATTTTTCGTTATGTATAATGTATTTGTTGGATATATTCCCTGGCCACCATTGCTCATAGTCAATTTCTCAATTATTGACTTTCAACCTTTAAGTTAATCGACACCTAGCATTATACCTATCCAAAATTGTAATTTGTAACCCTAAAATCTAAACCTAAACCACCATTGCAATTCAAGTCTTCATACGTTGTGCCTTGTGTAAGGGGTCCCTCTGACCCTCATTTAATAAGCAAATATCGGCTTCAAACAACATCCAACCAAATTATCCTGTCTTGTCAATTTCTCTTGTTTGGCTCCATGCTATTCCACAAATTATTATAAATGGCGCCAACACAAGCTTGACAACGCACATGCTATACAAATTACACATAATCATTGTAAACTCTGCGTTTAGAAAAATCTGTGTCGCCTGAGAACATTGAATCTAATCATTTATTCCAGTGTCATGTGACCTGAAGAGTGCCCATTTAACGTTGTAGGGGTCACATCAAATAATTGCAATAAGATTGATTATTAGTTTTACACGAGTCTTAATTTGTAGGGATTGACAGTGCAAGAACAAGGTGCTCGCAATTAAATTTTTATTTAAATACTTTCATCCAAAACATCCCAAGGATGAGTATTTTTCTTCAAGCTCATCACATTTCAGTACTTGCTCAGTAATAAATATCCAATTCATTGATATTTTCACCATGATAATGACTTTGAAACTTTAAAATCCGAAATTATATAGCGAAATATTATGTTGGCTTGAAGCAGCTCATCTCGAATACATTGCTTCACCGTGTTTGAGGCAAGATGACGTTATGAATTTCCAAACGTGGTTTCAATTTACCTCCCAACGATCTACCGTAGCCGTCGGGTTCTGAACTGATTTATCCTACAATGGATGATGATATATTTCGAGGAATCTTATGGGTGTGTATACCTACCACCCACCCGTTTGATACCGGGATCAGATGGGGGCAATGAGATGTTATCTAGCGGCTCATGCTGTTCAAAAACTCGAGATTTTTGATAATTTCTCAGCTATAGCCAGTTCAAGTCAGTGCAAGACTGGTTCTCTGCATGGATAACAAGTTAGAATACAATTCATTATTATTATTATATAAAACTCACATATCCCTGATTATTCTGGCAAGTTGGAATAATGTACATGTACGAGCTATGAACCTGCACAGGGATTTGGATAACTGGCCCTTACTCTCTACATTAAAATCCCTTTTAATGACCTTTTGATGTAAATTTACAAAAGGATTCTGTTCAACCAACACAATCGGATCATTGTCAACTCCAATATGAAAAATAATTCGAAGGCTTTACACAAATTAGGGTGGTGGAACACAATTATTGATTCATTAACACAGCACTAATCAACTTTTGCTGATGATGACAATGATAAAGCTTGACTACCAATCTACATATCTACCTGTCATCATTGTCCTTGACCTGTGGTGGTCGATGACGTCGTGTTCCGTAATTGAGTTAGGTCTTGCATTCCGACATTGCAATCATCACTAAAGATGCTTTACGTTACGGTCTAACGAGAATACTGCACTGATCTGAATAGACCAGTTATGGTATAGGGGCATGCATCCATGCATTGTCGCACATGATTAACTTGAGCTTTGGTAATATCATAAGTCATATCATACATCAATGTTGTGTTTCATTCGAAATTCATTTTAGTCATATAAATCTATGACATTATTAATTCTATAACTCCAATTGAATCCCATTTAGCACCTGGATGAAGAGGAGTAATGTAGATTTAAAAAAATGCATTTCCCAATGATATAAGTGCCGTACCGGGGCTCGAACCTAGGACCTTTGCATTCCCAGTCAAGTGATCAAACCACTGCACTTCGACACGTCTAAAAAGATATTATTTTATTTTGTTTCCCTTTATTGTCGTCACGATTATCTAGCAAATGGGGATATCTTATTATTCATTTCATAATGAAACGACAAAATGTGGAACTTATTTTTTCTCTACTACTTTGTAAACCCCATTAACCCTTTTGAAATATATTCGTTGGATATCTGTACAAATAGCTGTTATAAGCGCTATACTGTATACAGGCAAACGTCGAATTCCCGTCAATTTAGCCTTTATACAGTTCTGCCCTCACCTTTATTATGTTTGTTTATTCCTGTTTTTGTACATTTGATTTTGAAATTGATATCGAGAGGGTATTATTGTCATAAAGAGTCTTTTTCGCATCCCAAGGGCTAAATCGCAGCAGGATTTTCATTTGTAGATAACTATAAAAAGCATTTCAGGGTTTAAAAAAGATTAACACCAACCTCGTAAAATCAATTCTTGCCTTCTTCATAATTCGTCCAATAGCCGTCTTTTTCATCATGTTTTCGTGTTTTGTCATTTTCTAATAGACATTTCGCATACAATAGGCTTAAAATCTGTATTATCCAACGCGTGAATCGTGTAACCACAGCGTCACGCTATCGTTTTATCCTCAAATTAGCTCTTGATGAATGAACTCGAATAGAATCAGAAAAGTGCAATAAGCCATCTCTGTTATCTCCTTATTTCATCCTCCTCCCTAGTCCGACCCACAATGCATTCATGCAGTATTTTATGATTTTATAGAATGATTGAAAAGCTTGTAAAAAACATGGGTAAAGCCGATATGCATGTATATTGGCACTGCAGGGAGTGGGTCATTGCCGGGTCAAATAAAATTAAAAAACTAAGGATTGTTTTTATTTTTTAAACACGATACCTTAAGGAATTAATCGTTACAAATATTTCTTCATCAAGGTTTTTTTAATAAAGATATCGAAATATGTAACATAACTACCGGCTAATCTTTAAAGGTATAGACCAGTACTGGTCATGCGATTGCATTATGGTGAAAGAAACGTTGTGGAATCGATCAGAAAAGGTTGATCAATAGCATATAAGTATATTGATGTGTACTTCAAGGTTCTGGAATCATCAAAATGATAAGAAATTTGGCCCAGTCTTGGTAAAGTTACAAGCACTGTACACAGAAAGATGTATATGAGACTACGCGATTCTATCCAGTCTGGATAGATATGATAAGACTACGCGATTCTATCCAGTCTGGATAGATATGATAATTATTTACCAAATATATCAATTAGTAGGCGGTTTCCCGGCAAAATGTGTATCATCACATATCAGTTAAAACATATTCTTTCACAGTCATGATTGGTAATAAGAGCTTCCATTTCATTTTTTGAGAGGGGGCGTTTCCAAAACTGGTCTATACCTTTAAAAGAAAGGATATCTTTTCTATGATGAAAATATCCTACTATCTATTCATTTGTTTATTGCTTTACCTTGTATTTAATTTAAATGTGCAATACAAAGCTCTCTTGCAAAGTAGTTTTTATATACTGAAGAAACTACTCTGTATAAAAACACAGAATAAATGAATAAATAAATAATTTCTCGAGAGCTACGCAGTGATAATGATAATCATTCATTAGTGATATCTGACAGGAATTTATGTGCGTCAGTCAATTTCCAGTAGATTTCCTCGGTTGAATCCCTGATTTGACATTTCCGACTTCAGAAAGGAATGATCCGTGAAGCGGAAAATCATTTGCTCGAAAATTAGACTAATTCTAGTGATTTAAGACCCTCCATTTCGCCCGAATATTCCTCTATTGTGAAAGTATGGATTTTATTTTTCACACATTTTAATCACATAGAAAATAGTATTGATATTGAATCTATGAAGATTGACAGGATAAATCAACCAAAAAATGACATTTTTTGTCATTATGGTATACACCAATCTCCTGTGTATTCCCTGTGACTTTTAGCATTTTATGTCTGCTCTATCGATTGATGAATGAAAGCATATCTGGAAAGACAGCCAAAGACGATACACATGAGTAGTATGATATACAATATTATTTTTAGCGTAAACTTTAAACTTTAGTACTGGTACCATACCAAAAAAGGGAGTATTCACCAAGAGTTCAAAATTAAAATGATGTATTATAGACATTAGAGTTCAATGATAGTACTATAGTAGAGAGAATGGGAGGGGGAGTGAATGCATTATAGAGAGGAATAACGGAGATGGAACGATGGAAATGTTGTTTTTTTTTTGTCAACAAAAAGTTGTTATGTGACATGAAATTCTTTTTCACGAGTTCGCCCAAATTCCTAGGAACCCCCTCGTGAGTTTTCCAAGCCTTCGTTCATGTATTAAACGTTGAGGGCCTGACTAATGACAGCCGTTTTACATTTAAGAGACTTTTGTTCAAGAACGATGTCGTCTGCTAAAACATATTGGTTTTGTTACACATTGCATTTCAAAACATTGCAATTCGCATACCAGACAGTACCAAATGGAAATGATTAACAAGAGGGATTTTTAGTTCCCCGGTACTTTTGCTATTAGAATCGAACTTGTAAAAATAATTGTCAGCTAACATTTAAACATAAAGGAAAATTATCATGTCATTATTCAAACAATTTTGCGAAAATATAAATATAAAAAGTTGTTTCAACAAAGCATTTATATTGTAATTTATGTACTGAAGGGAATGAGACAAAAATTGTAGAAAATATTTGCTTAAATATTTACATTGGCAATCTTAATTATTAATTATTAATTATATTAAATATTAAATATACAAATTTTGTGTCTACTACTAATCGTATATTATATTCGGTTAGGTTGTCGGGCTCGTGAACCATTTCGGAAGGCTCGAGAGACCGATTTTGTCGGTTTCATGGGCTGTAGGCCGTCGACAGTCTCGTAGGCTCTCCATGTCATGAGGAATGAGCTACTAGTATTCCATTAGCATTGCAACGTTGCACTTTCCCAATAATTCAACATGATCAAGATACAGCAACATCATCTATAACCGGGTATAAAGATACGTCAGTTTAAAGGAATTCTATTTTTCACTGCAGCATTTTCTTGATCTCAGTAAACAGGTGGAGGGGTAAAATGTACCTCAGTTTCATGGGGTATGCTCCCCAATATTTTACGTTATTTTATTTTTTCTGCTGCAAACATTTTTTCTTTATGATACCCTGAGGTTGAGGGAGGGGGACTACGCCCATGCTGAATACGCCACCAAGTTATATGCTCTTATAAATATGATTGCCAACGTAACCTTAAAGAGGAGAATATCGTTCAAACTACTGTATAACCTAAAGTAGTACAGACTTCAGTATTATAAATATGCACAGGCCGACGTTCTGATCTCGTTCAATTTTTTCCCCGAAAGTTCAGAAGTCATGATGTTCTTGTTCAAGGGTCCTATAGATAGAATGATATTCACGCTGAGATGTGAATTCTCGACCTATCCCAGCAGGACCACTAAAACTATACGATCAGCAGAGAATCATGATAATGACCTCTTACATGAGGGTATACTTTAATATGGAGAAATCGGAAGCTCAACTTTGAGAACATCCCCATCCTCTCTCTTTCTCTCTCTCCCTCTCTCTCTCTCTCTCTCTCTCTCGCTCTATCAATCTTTCTTTCTCTCTTCCTCCCTCCCTCCGGCTAACTTTGTAACTCATTCACTCTCTCTCTCTCTCTCTCTCTCTCTCTTTCTCTCTCTCTTTCTCTCTCTCTCTCTCTCTCTCTCTCTCTTTCTCTTTCTCCCTTTATTTCCAAGTCATCCCCATTTTTTTTTCTTCTTCCATTCTCTGTGTTTATCTTTAATTGTAAAATACTTCTTCGCTACCCTTGTCCCGTTAAATCTTACGGTGGTCAATTTACTACTATCAACGATAGAACATTTCTGTCGAACAATTTATACCTGATAACTCTTTGTCGTCTGTCATTTTATTTTCCAAACTTTGCATTCCCAGGTTATGATTTTAACTTTCCCCTTTTGTTTATCTCTACTACGAGACCCCTTTAAAAAAGCAAACAGAGTGACGAAAGATGCCGTTTTCGATACCTTTATGCTCGTGGCAACTTAACAGTAATTCTATAATGAAGGTAATCAGTATGGTCCTCAATACCCTTTTTTTTTTAAAGTTATTGAAAAGGTTTTTGTATTTCTTCATTCATGATTAATCCGGCAGTCATCTTTCCCAAGTCTGTCTCCCTAGTTATTCCCGAGAATATTTTAATGGTAGCTGATGCCGATGATAGCTGCTTTTGTGGATAATTTAAAAGAAGCTGCTACAACGAATTTCTATAGCTAATGAATAAACGATTTATTCCTCCATTCCTTTCGTTATTCCCTCCCGTGCCTTTTCCAGTGTTACACTGTCTATGTTAGTGTTTACTCATACTGATGTTTCTCATGGAAGTAAGCCATGTATTTACATAGCAGACGGCAAAGTGCATGTCCTCATCTATACGCATGCGTGCAGTAGCTCCGAACTTCTGTGCACTGTGAGTGGCCAGTGCGTTTAAGTAGCAGACGATGCTTGTTGAACTTCAGTCAAGTCGAGTACATGGTGCTTTTTGCTTAGCCACCGTGAGCGCTCCAGGGATCAGCAGAGCTACGGTGCCCTAAATATTTCATTTAGTGACTAACCTTTCATCAAGAGCACACACGAGTGACAGCGAATTGGGCTGAGGTGGACTGGACCTACATGTACAAGTGTACAATGATTTAAAGTGTAGCCTATTATAAACACGGACCAAAGCAGGTTCTATTGACCCATTTGAACAGCTTGCAGATCAAGGCGGAGAGATTGGGTGCGACTCAGAGAGTAACAATAGTTCGTCCTATTCGAGATTTTAAATGCCCTTTCTTCAGATTTGGGCTTAGCTCTCCCGGAATCTAAAGAGGAGGAGTCAACGCTCTCTTCCGATCGGCTTGAAAACTACTTTAGTATGAATAGATGCAGTTATAATGCTAAATTAGATTCTTTAAAACGGCTTTGCGATTTAGAGGAATTATCACACTTTGATTTGTGTTCGATTATCTTCCGTGTTTCACTACTTTATTTCCAAAAGCAATAACTTTCAAATGAAAGTTTAACCTAAAGGCGCAGTTGGTGGTAACTTCTTCTTGAAGTCACGCGAAGGCCAAAGTTGGAATTGAATTGGTAAGGGCATTAGTCAACCAAGTGGAGTTACAATCATATGGATTTCTCTTTAAAATTGTATTCTGTACTAGGTGAAAAGGGACCAACGATTAGCATGGCACATGGAAAATCAACGCCACGTCTTTCAGCAACCTCATTAGGAGGAGCTTTTTTCGTGTTTTTGATTTCAATTGTCGTAGTGGTCGACGGATGTGTTTTAATGAAATTAAATGATTTTGAGCCGATATCCGTGGAGAAAAGGACTGCTTTAGCTGACGTGATCATCTCAGGAACCGTACTACGTGTTCTCCGACATCAACGATCATGGGACTCGACATACCCTGCCGATGTACTCGTTGCCGATGTCTACAAGGGATACGAGTTGTTCGACAACGCGACGTCGCTGTCGGAAGATGAAATACAAGCGGAATACAGGAGCTATTACCCTAACGTTTACCGCATCGACCGATTCGGGGATCAACGACTATGCTGGGCCGATGTCGTACCCGGGAGGAACTACGTGTTCTACCTGACGACGAACCCGAGTCCGAGAGATCTCGAGATGGTTTCTGATGGCGGGGAGGTTGTTGATATGTCAATGGTGATGAAAAAGGAAGGGATCAAGCTTGAGGCTAGCCATGATGCTGTGTCAGGGGCTTCTATCGAATACGATGTGAAAACAGAGGAGAACATTCTCAATATACTAGGTATGTTCTAGCTTGTATTTATCGTCTGATTGTTACTTCTCGTTAAACATGAGGTGTCACTTGAATAATATTTGTTTTGACTATCATAGAAGTACAACGTGTTATTGGTTTGGGATAAACATTGACATGAGTCAAGACAAAGAAACATTGGGTCGATGGTTTGACAGACTCATGTTCATGAGAATTCTAGATCGAGTGTTAGACATAATGTATGGCAGTACAACAGCAATTGATAAGAAAGTAAATGGTTGGTTTATGATGAAGGAGATAATGATGTTTATAATGAAGATGGTGGTGGTGGTGGTAGTGGTGGTGGTGGTGATGATGATGATGATGATGATGGTGATGATGATGATGGTGTTGGTGGTGGTGATGACGAAGAAAAAGAAGAAGAGAAAGAAAAAAAAGAAGAACAAAGAAGAAGAAGAATAAGAGATGGCGATGACGATGGCGTGGTAGTGATGGATGAATTAAAGTGCTTCCAAAGACGTCATATTCTTGATAACAATCGGTGCTACAAAAATTCTAAGCTGTTGAATATTTGATGAATGGTTGTAAAACTTTGTAAAGTGAGACCGTTGGTCTTAAATAGTTCGTCGCAATAGCATTGTAACTTCGGCAATGTATAATTGAATTTCCTGTGGAATATATTAATAGTTTTATCAATTTCAATAGTGATATACTGGTCTGTAATGCTCCTTTGCTTCTATTATGGATGTCATGAACCAAGTGCTTATGCAAATACTTTTTTTTTGTATAGGCAACGACAATGTCCTAGTCAAAGTTTGCAAAGGTTTTCTTCTTAGTATTAGAATAATACAGTCGATCGATGGTCAAAAAAATGAATATCTGCTTTACCATCCCATAATCATCCCTGTATGAGGAGCATTCTTCTGGGTATGCCTCCAAGCAGCCAGGAGTGAGTTTACAGTACTTCTCACTTCTCATTGGTTAAGCGTATTTCACAGTATGTGACATTCATGTTTCTCTCTCGTTTCGCACTGAGGTCATAATGTAATAGAACACCTGGGGGGTGTTTCACAAAGATCCTAAGTAGAACTTAACACTAAGTTGGACTTAAAAATTATGGACAGCCATTGGAGCCTTAAAATGAAATATATTCAAAAGCAAAAATTAAAGTATTTTAGACTTTTTTTATAAATTCCACATCAAGAACATGAAATCTCCTTGATAATAGAAAATATGAATGATTTGAATCAACATTTTATGCCTTTCAAAATAACTTTTACAAAATATTTTCAAAGATGCTAATGGCTCTCCATAATATTTAAGTCCAACTTAGAGTTAAGTTCAACTTAGGACCTTTGTGAAACACCCCCCTGCTCATTAGAGCAAAGTTGCAGTTCCTGAATAGGAAAATGAGGTGGGTGTGAATTTTGGCTTGATATTATCAGCCAAACACACACACTCAGCACACCTGCACTTCCATGCAGGCTTGGAACATTGTCGTCTCGAGAGAGGGATGAGGGGGAGATAAAAATGTATTATCGGTGACATTCGCGTGGTCGACTTGTACAAATAGTAGTTATCTTAATATTCTATAATCATGGCATATTATGATGACGATTGTCATTTTTTACGCTTACGCATTCATATTCAATCACAATAGTGTTGGAAGTCGCTGCATGCAAGTCATGTCTAGGAATAGATATAAATATGCGGCATGTATTTAACTGATACCACCGACACAAAAATGAATAAATAAATTTAAAGAAAACAAATTACAATTCAAAGGGAAAAATGTATTGTTATATTAATGTATTGTTTTCATAATTAATCATTCGTCTTTTAGCAGTGGTACGTGCTATATTGACTAAATACCAAACCGTAATTTGTCGTATATACTCGATTCTTCTTTTCAGCCTCATTAAATCTTTCAAATTGTATGTCAGCACGCCTGGATTAGTGTTCATTCGACCATTATCCAATAATTCATCTATACCATATCACTGATATTTAGTAGCAGTTTGTACTGTTGCATCGAATACAGACAAATGGAAAGGAATGAAGGGGTACAATTGGAGAGCGTGATATGTTGTCATAAATCGATGGCATGTTGATAATATATATTCAGAAAACACAATTTAGCGGCCTACTTCCAAAGATAAACATTCTGCAATCGTAGCAATGGACAAATAATACCAGTTTAACTGACGAGGGCAGATGCAGGCTACTGTTTAAGCGAGGGGTAAGGCACATGCTCTATCGGGGGGGGGGGGGGGGGGGGGCTCCGTCCTTCTTTTATTTTCATTTTTCATTTCATTTCTTAATTGTGTCCATATAGGATAATACTTTACATGAACAATCTTGCTTCAACATATAAACATAGTAACAACATATAATTGACAATCATAGGGCCCTGTTTTAGTATACATTCAATATAATATACATGATCATGATGAATATACTTTTTAATACTCTGTCTTCTTCTTCTTCTTCTTCTTCTCTCTCTCTCACTTCTTACATACCCTCCCTTTTCTTTTCTTTTTATATGTAATAATAATAATAATAGCCTAATAGTCCACTCCAAATTTTATTAAACCGAAACGGAAATTCTTTTTGCCCAATTGATCGTGAGCCCGGCAGCCACTGAGCAGCGCCAATCTGAAGTAGGTATTTTGTTAAAGAATTATTCCTTGATATGATATAACAGTAGGGGTAAAGTAAGTATACTGGAACAAAATATATATTCGTGTAACATGTCAATAAGATATTTTGCACAGTTTTCATATTCTCTTCTCTTTACCGGATTTCATTAACAACTCTTATGGAAAGTGGAATGAATGAATTAATACGGCGACTAGTTCTTGCTTTAACAGATTTCAATCTTCGTCCGCTTCCCAGGTGTATGTACTGGTCATTAAAGGGGTGGGTTAGATCTGACATAATGGATAGGGCCTTATATACTACTCTTTCCTTACAGACTTATAGGTCAACAGTATGGTTCATTATTTTGTTGGCTTGTTTTACAACCCTTCTCAGCTGATGTTTGTCACTTTGCTTTGCATTACTATACCTGATAATGGAATCAAATGTGATAGTACTCTGAATTGTCGACTGGTAAAAGAGAAACAGAATTCTATCGTTCACATGAAAGTACTTTAACTTTCTAAGAAAATACATACGCTGGTAGCAGTTAGTTAGTATTTGTAAGAAAAAGAGGTACTTGCCCCTTGTATATTCATTGTGTAATAACATTTCTTCAAGAGAACCAGGAAGAAACGGACCTAGTAATTCTACACACACAACCCCCCCCCCCCCCCAAAAAAAAAAAAAAAAAAAAAAAAAAATCGAGCCGAAACCAAGTGCCATAAAAATAAATAAGGGTAATGAAGTGCTTAGTGAAAAGTTGCTCTTTATTCTAACCCCACTTTTGCTTTACCCTGCTAATCTCTTATCCATTCCTATTCTTTGATGGTCAACTTGATAAACAAAATACAGGGCTCGCAAACCCCTTTTAGAAAATGGTATTTCAATATTTGTTGAAGCATATATACTCTTTCTTCTATTTTGTTGCTCCCAGGTGTATATACCCCTCCTCGTCTGATCTGCATTTACATGTCCCTGGATGGTCTGACTATAGATCAATTACGTCCCTGATTCAAGTATGATATCATCAAAAGTATAGACTATTAACTATTTCGTTTTTGGTAAT
Source organism: Strongylocentrotus droebachiensis (assembly GCA_035222895.1). Taxonomy (NCBI): domain Eukaryota; kingdom Metazoa; phylum Echinodermata; class Echinoidea; order Camarodonta; family Strongylocentrotidae; genus Strongylocentrotus; species Strongylocentrotus droebachiensis. The sequence goes on from JAVYIG010006406.1 coordinate 40,082, forward strand.
GTGAAAAATTTCCCCTCACTTTTCTCCATTTGTAATATTGTTATCGCCACTGAAAATTACTAACCTTTGATTATCAATAGTTACCATTTATATTTTAACTGCCCCCGGTCTCTTTGTTCACTTCTATTCTTGTATATTTCCTTAATTATCGGTGATTCTGTCATTGCTGGTAACTTCTTGGTCATACATTTTCATAGCATTCAATCACTGTATACTATTATCTTCAATCTACACAAATAAATACAAGAATGAATGAATGCTACATCTATAAACTGAGCAATGAATACTCAAAGCAAGCTACCAAGCTGTGAAATCAATTTCATCGTAATGGTATAGCTTTGTAGCTTTGATCAAAAATGATTTAAAACCATTAAACACGTCCCTCAGGTCAGTAAATTTCTTATGAAGTAAGTAAAACAAATTACACTTTTGCAAATAGCTCCTTGTAATTTACTTCATTTTATTTTCATAAAGGGAATGAAAAATACTTCTTCTGATCTTTGAAAGGTAGATTTAGAAAGTCAATTTCACCGGTGAGTGTGATTATGTAGCCTTGTCAATATCTAGAGTTTGCATGCTTTAGGTCACTAACTAAATTACCTTTCCAATAAGTGAATACATGCATGGAAAACAAATTTACAGGTGACCTACTGTATAATGGAATTTTCAAGGATACAATATGTAGGAAGAAATAAACCTGATCGACATCAAGATTTTGTTACAGTTTGTTAACGAGCAATCAGATAAGTCATTTGAAGGATTGTTGTTTTTGAACCAATAAAAAGAAATCTCAAAGTGGAAAATTAGAGTCAATTTGATTCATTCCTGGAGGAAAAAAACTAAAATAAAATAATAAAAAGTAACTTTTCTCTCACTTTATTACTCGCATCTTTCTCTTTCAATTTGGTCTTGCTCGTATTGATTTATTTTGTTGTTGAATTACCAGGTCCTTTTCTTTCTGGTTCACTTGAAGAAAATGCTACTTCACAATGAATATAGATTTATTGCTCTAATACTTTGTAATTTTGTCCTGAAGGTATTACGATCTTATTGTGTCTGGAATTACGGGTAATGGATGGGCTGCTCAACGAGGCTTGTGAAAAGAGAACACTTCTTCTTTTTTTAAATAAATTTGTTTTCGGCTTATTCGTCTGTTTGTTTGCCTCTTTTTTCTTTAAATGAGGCCTTTACGAGACATTTTTTTTTTTTTATTAAAAAAAATAAATTTTCAAGCTAAACATGTAAATTAATATTACTTGGAATAGTATAGATCAAGAAAATAGAACATAATGTATGCCAAATGGGTTTAAATATGTAAATATGGCAACCAAAAAAGTATAAATGTTCATATTTGTTAGGAATTTGTAGACGCCGTTCTCTAAAAGATGGGAAAGAGGGAGGGAATAGAAAAACCTGAATTTGTGGAGACCAATAATTAATGTAAGAGAAACGTGGTACGCCATTTGGCCTATGAATTGAGTAGAAGAACGAGATAATCGTGTCTGTGGGTCCCACAAAATGTCTATTAGAAACAGCTATTAGAAGGGCAGTTTGATCCGTTAGGAGGGGGCGTCAGGGGGTAACAAGCCGCATACCTATCCTCCAGAGTTCACTATATATCCAGAGCTGACATGATACATGTAACGAGCACTGTCTTTTGAAGTGATATGGTTGTCGAAGAAAGAATGTTTCCCAAAATACAGCGCCACCTGTCCCGCGGAGGCATCCAAATATTTTCATCGACTCGGATGTCATGTGAGGGATGTCGACCAGTCCGTCATTCGAATAGTGATCCCACCTCGCCGATTATCGTGGCGATGATGGGATAAAACGTGTCGATGATAATATGATAGTCAGGTGGAATAGGGGAAGATAAATCACCTATGATTTGCCCTTGCCCCGCTGGTTGATGGTCATCAGTGGCTCACATAGCTAAAGAGACTGGGGGACCCCCCCCCCCTCCCCCCCCCCATGACAATAGTAAATAAATTGAAAGTGAGAACAAACATGAAGGGGAAGGGAAAAGGAACGTGAATACGCCCACCCCACACCCTCCTTCTAATTAGTGGCCTTGCTCATTCGCATTCTATCCACTAATTAACCCCCACCCCTTAACATAAGCGCCCCCTCAATGACTGGACCCGGCACGCTACGCCACTGGTTGTCATATAGCAAATATGATATCCTAATACCGTAAGACACAATAGTACGAGAGGGGAGGGGGACATATAACAAAGAGAGAGAGAGAGAGAGATGAAGAAATTACGAGAAGTGGGGAGAAATCTGCTTTTCATCAAGATCTAGAGTACCTTTTTATGAACAAGAAGGCGAAATAAAGTAGCAATGTCAGCACCCTCTGTATTCCTTGATTTACAAATGTTTTTATACCATCACTCAAAGTCAGAGCTATGAATTAAAGTGAGAGTTAGTTGAGAGTTATTTATGCTAGTGTGGAAGAACAATCATGTTTGTTTGATTAACGCTATGTTACAGTGCCCTAATGTTCATATTTCATAGTTTGTTGATAGCCGTTCCCCCTGCCAACGCCCCTCTCCGTTCCATTCCCTCTCTATAAGCCTGCTCGTGTTCTATTTCTCGCAATCTCTCACCCTCACTCCTCTTCCTCATCCCGCCTCCCCATTTCCTCTGTATCTTCATCTAGGTCTCATTCTCATTCTTTTCTCCCTTTCGTTCTCGACAAGTGATAAAGAAATCTGGTACTTGTATAATGTTTGAGTCTGCCTTATTGTTATATTTATTTTGTCATAATAAGTATAATAGTTCATATTAGTCAGGTGGCTTAGCGTCAAATTTATCGATTATCGTTACTGGCCGGATACAAGCGCCATTTTTGGTACAGGGCTTCCTTAGGACCTACTAAACGATATTAGGGTAGGAGCCCCCGGCAAAATTTTCAAATAGGGGTGTGGTGGGCGGGGGCGTCGTCCCGGAGCCCCCAACTAACAAATAAACATTGATTTGTTGTTGTACAAATGCAATTTCTGGTGCAGGGCATCCTTAGGACTTACTGAACAATATTATGGTAGGAGCCCCCGGCAAAAAAATTAAATATGGGTGTTGTGGGCGGGGGCGTCGTTCCAGAGCCCCCAAATAAGAAATAAGGTAAAATAACATTGATTTGTTATTGTACAAATGCAATTTTTGGTACAGGGCTTCCTTAGGACTTATTAAACAACATTAGGATAGAAGCCCCATGCAAACATTACATGTAAGGGTGTTGTGGGCGGGGGCGTCGTTCCAGAGCCCCCAAATAAGAAAAAAGGTAAAATAACATTTATTTGTTGTTGTACGCATGCAATGTTTGGTACATGGCTTCCTTAGGACCTTCTGAACATTGTGAGGGTTGGAGCCCAACAAAATATTTATAAAGGTGCGACTGGGGGCGGAGGCGCCATCCCATAGCCCCCAAATAAGAAATAAAGTAAAATAACATTGATTTGTTGTTGTAAAAATGCAATTTTTAGTACAGGGCTCTCCTAGGACCTACTGAACGATATTAAGGAAAGAGATCATGGAAAAACATTCACATAAGTGTGAAGGAAGCAGAGGCATTGTACCGGAGCCCCCACATAATCTTATTGATTTGTTTTACCTGAATTCTTTGCATACTCTGGGGGTAGAATGTTGTGAATTGCCAGTAAATAGTCCTATCCAAATTACAACAGAACACGGTCATACAGTAAATTAAGATAAGTGGGGTGTAGCCTCGCAAACTGATCTACATGCCAATGCCACTTTTTGTTTACACTTTAAACATTGGAACGTGATACTAAATCACTACCTTTTCTATTTGACATGGATTTTAGAAAAGAAGAAATAGTTCGTGATGCATGAGGAAGGGTTGGTTTATACAGTTTTAAAATCCCCCTCCTAATACACTCTTTGCATCATTTAGTGTCCGACCAATCGTAGACATGAACCCCTCATGACCCCTCGCCTGTAATTCAAATATTTGCAGCAGGAGGTTTTCATGCCAAGTACAGGCCCCAAGGATGAACGATCAGCCAATGAGTGGAGAGATCTCATGCTGAAGAAGAGCCTTACTTTCATGCTCTCGGGCAAGATCATGAAATATGAAGCCCTCTTACTCATCTTCATCAGAGCTCACAGAGAGAAAAACTTCCCACTGTATGTGAAGGTCCTAAAAGAGCTGTACGCATTGTTCTTCGCATTGGACCATGTGAACTATTCCAGGTGGACGCCTGTCTACATTCGAGATATGAAGTCTTTACCAGCCACTGTCAAGAATGATTTTGATCAGCAATCACACTGGGTTCTTTCCAAAACATCAAATAAGCTTTCTTCGATCCCCTTTTGACCAGGCCCATGAACAAGAGAACAAGATTGTAAAAGATGCAGATGGCGCTATTGGACTCCTGGAAAACCCTGCTGCTCTTAGACGATGGATGCTCTCTGGACCAGAAATGGCTTGAATGCTGAAAGAGTTTGAGGATGAATACTTCACGGAAGATGATATGGAGAATCCTAAGAACTTCAAGCACTATGAGTAAGGTCTTTCATCACAGAAGTCGTTCCAGAAGCAATCAACGCCCTCTCTACGGGTAATCCATTTTCGGATGAGTTTAATGATCTGGTAATGTTGACAATTGCAAATGCACAGACAGAACCATTGCCCGTTGCTACCACAGTCCACACTCTGGAGGAGACTAGAAGGAAACAGTAACAAGAGTTTTTTCAAGACTGCACCCACTCAATCCACGATCCAATCTAGAGAAATTCACTGGCTCTCTTCAGAATTTTACACTGCAAGTTCAGAAGAAAGAAAAGAAGATCAAAGTGCTTCATAACAATGTAGCACTATTTGGCCAACTCTATATCGCTCTTCTCTCTCAGACTTCGGTACTGATCTTCATCTACCAGGTACAAAGTATGACCTGCTGCATTGCCTTGAGCAGCCTGACCAACCAGAGCCACCATCAGCATTTTGCTGTAAAGTATTTGATGGAGCTGTCATCGTCTACTGTCTCCCTGTTATCGGCAGCAGTACTTTGATGGGTACGCCAACGAAATCTTCATTTCATACCTCGAGAAGAAACTGCAAATTACCGAGAGATTAGATATTGTGTGGGACACTTACATTCCAGACAGTTAGAAAGTCAGTCCACCCGTGAAAACAGAGGAACTGGCATCCATAGGAAAGTGTTTTGATGTTGTAGTCATCCATGTCGTCAAATTCTACGATCTCCTCAAGACTCAACCATTAACTGACAACTTGGTGGAATAAGGTATGGGGGAGAAATACAGATACTTCCACATCAATGCCATCTGTGGGAGTTTTGGAGAGCCAAAGTCACAAGCATTTCCTATGTTACATTTATATTCGGGTTGCGACACGACATCAGCATTCCATGGCAAGGAAAGTCTGGCAGGCTTGAAAAGTGTACGATGATGCCACAGAGACATTTTGCTTATCTAGCCAAGCATCCCTTTTAATTAGAAAATGACAGTTGACCTTGAGCCTTTCCAAGTTCCTGAAAGGCTGACCATTGTCTTGTAAGACAATTCGAGTCCATCAAACTCTATCAATGAGACAAGAAGAAGCCTCAAGGACGACGCCCCGCCCCCAAATCACACATATATGAATATATTGTTGGGGGCTCCAACCCTAATATCGTTCAGTAAGTCCTTAGAAGCCCTGTACCAAATATGGCATGTGTACAACACCAAATCAATGTTACTTTAAATGAATTTCTTGTAAGTAGTATTCAGTATTCAGGTAACAAGAAGAATCAATGTAATTATGCCCTGTATATGATGTGGGGGCTCCAGAACAACGCTCCGGCCCCCTTCCCTCTTAAGTGATTTTTTTTTTTTTTTTTTTTTTTTTTTTTTGGGGGGGGGGGGCTCCTTCCTTAATATCGTTCAGTAGGTTCTATCCTAAGAGAGCCCTTAACCAAAAACAGACGGTCGTATAACCACAAACCAAAGTGATCTTACATTATATATAATATGGGGCTCTGGTACGACGCCCCACCCCTCCCCATTCACACATATATGAATATAATGCCGGGAGCTCCTACCCTCGCATCGTTCAGAAGGTCATAAGAAAGCTTCGTAGCAAAAATAGCATTTTGACAACAACAACTCAATGTTATTTTACCGTATTTCTCAATGCTACGGTCACAAAGGTTCGAACGAACGATAGTTTCGTACGAATCTCCCTGTTTTTGCATTGTCTTCCCGAATTTCCATTGTCTGAAAATCGTTCGTACGGCGTTCGTAGCAGTTCGTAATGGCATTTGTGACGGAGGCTTTAATTAGGGGGTCTGTGACGACGCACCCGCCCCCGAATCGCACCTTTATAAATATTTTGTTGGGAGCTCCTACCATAACATCTTTCAGATTGTCCTGAGGAAGCCCTGTACCAAAAAATTGCGTTTGTACATCAACAAATCAATGTTATTCCCTTATTTCTTATTTGGGGGCTCTGGGAAGACGCCCCTGTCCACCACACCCTTATATTAAATTTGTGCAGGGGCTTCTATCCTAATATTGTTCAGTAAGTACTATGGAAGCCCTGTACCAAAAATTACTTTTGTACAACAGAAAATCAATGTTATTTCACCTTATTTCTTATTTGGGGGCTCCGGGACGACGCCCCCGCCCACCACATCCCTATTTGAAATGTTTGCCGGGGGCTTCTACCCTTATATCTTTCAGTAGGTCCTAAGGAAACCCTGTACCAAAAATTGAATTTGTACAACAACAAATCAATGTTTATTTGTTAGTTGGGGGCTCCGGGACGACGCCCCCACCCACCACACCCATATTTGAAATTTTTGCCGGGGGCTCCTACCCTAATATCGTTTAGTAGGTCCTAAGGAAGCCTTGTACCAAAAATGGCGCTTGTATCCGGCCGGTAACGATAATTTCACTAAGCCACCTGACTATATATGTATCTCCTCATTGTAAGCGATCCTAACCCATAATTATGTATTCCTCTCTCTCTCTCTCTCTCTCTCCCACCCTTTAAACGTTTATATTTGCCTCATTTATCTCATCAATGTCCCCAATATCATTTTTACTCCTAACACTCTCTGAAGCGTGTCCAAGCCAGTTTTCTCGCCAATATTTTAAAGTATAATCATGTAATTTCAGCAAGTAATTTCAAAAGTAGGATCATCCAGTCTGTTGGAATTCTGCTACAGAAAGCTCGTCATATAACTATATAGGTCATACAATACGTTTATGACATTTCTCATTTGTTCTTTGTCTTATCATCATAACGAGTATGTAATGTATATTGCTGGGTGTTTGCTTCAATATATTATACCAGGTATCATCGAGTGATTAACATATTATTAAGGGTTAATCATTGTTTGACTATCCAAAGTCTAATTATAGGTAATTTTCAAAATGAACGATTACATATGTCCATATCCTTTAGGTGCAATGTGTCTGTCTGTTTTATTTTACTTTTATTTTTGAACTAAATGTTAAAGTATATACTAATGAGAACTCTTCAATAGTATATACTTTTTAAAATAATTTAACAAATAATTCTTTGAGTCACTCCCTTTTCATCAATTGGATTCCCTTTCCGTCTATTCCTGCATAGATGAAATTATCAAGAATAATTTTACGAATTGCCATTCAGCAAAGTGTTACACGGCCAAATCACTATTTCAAGTTCATGTTCGGTTTGTTTTAAATACTTACCTGTTTTCTGGTGCATTATTGTCTTATTTAGCCTTTTGGATATGTCATGGGTGTGTAATATAGTTCCTATACTGACATAACATTTCGGTACTCAACGGTGGACTGCGGTCATACATTGGCAAAAAAAAGAGACAAATTAATTTAGTCGTGAGTAACCTCCACTTGACCATTTTTACGGTGCCCTTCAAGAAGTTCAAAGCTAGTTCATCACTTATACGTTAGTGGTGGCTTTAAACCACGTATCCTATCCCTCTACCCTTCCACACCAAACTTGCCTCCCATCCTATACCTCATAATACCTGAAGAGAAATCGATACTGCACCAGACATTCTTTATCCCCCGAAAAATGTTCGCCAAATTATGATGAAAATAGGTAGCATAAGTATTTTTCAGACAATAAATCACGGTTTCATCAAACAAATGTGACATGCTTTGATTTACGTGTGTCGACCCTATCTCTATTTACATGTTGGAGAGAGGATTTGTTGATATTTGGTCGACATGTGCTATCTCATTGTATACACTATATAGACGATGTCGGGGAAAGTCATGGTCTCGTTGGCGTAGCCCTTGGGCTGTTCAGGGGCTAACCGCCCTCATGATTTACACCCCTCTTGAGTAGGGGTAACGAGTTCATGTTCAGTTCAGGTCAGATGAGCTTGCAGGAGAATAAGGACATAATAGGGAGGCAACTTGAGACAAACACATCTCTGCTGATATATAGTTGGCAAGTACATAAGAGCCAGTCAAAATCGAACTACGTCAAGTAATTCTTAGGCTTAAAATATGTTCTTCATTGTTTCTCAGTCCCATATCCTAGAGTGAAGCGAATATCGCCATTTAGCTTTATACCCAAATGAAAGTGGCTTATTGAAATATACCAGTATATATTTGATTCCAAATCGCATACACTTACCCTTGTAATTGCACATGATTGCAGATATGTTAGTAAGGCATTATACACTATAGATGAACTCAGTGTATGAGATGACCTGAACATAATGTCGTATGTTTATGTGATTATTGATGAAAGTCATGAGACACATCTTATACTGACTTGAAATGATGGTAGATTTGATAAATCATTCTCACATTGCAGAATGTTTTAGGCAGGGGGGTTGGAAGCCCAGAGCAAAATAATATATTCTCTTAAGAATACACTTTTAGGACTAATAACTAATATTAGGATCTCTTCATTTGGACATGAATCCACTCCAAATCATAGTTGAATCCACTCCGAAGTAGTGGTTAAATAAATAATTTGAGAGTGGACTCCATTTTTTTTTTTTTTTTTTTTTTAATCGTAGTTTTCTACTCCCAAATAAAGTGATGCCTATTATGTCTAACCTTAAATTGGATTTCCATTCATATAGAATTTAGGTAGTATATTGTGCCGACAATTTGCCCAACTACTTTCCATCAAGCAAAGAAAAGAGAGGCAATAAGTCATCTATAGAATTATGAAGTCATATGAGAGAGATGGTTGGATGTAGCGTTGGTGGCAAGACAGAGGAAGATCTGACAAAGGAATGTGCTCCAGAGACACACCAGTATTCCTGGGGGGGGGGGGCGTTTCACAAAGCCTTATTTCAATGACAAAAATCAGTGACAAATCTGCTGATAACCAATCAGAAGCAAGGATTTCAGTAGCTTATAACACAAATTGTCATTTGTCATTGATGACAAGTTTTGTGAAACGCCCCCCCCCCCCCTGATGCTTCTGTGGTTCACATTGAAGAGACAATCGACATGGATTCAACCAACGCATGTTAACATTCTGAATACTTTACCAGGAGTGATCGTGATAGACAAGGAGATGTACATAACACCAGGGTGTTAATTTGATTGGAGTTTAATTGATAACTGTCATCGCATGCCGAGGTGCAGATCCCACTCATTCATAATCATGAACGAGACTGGCAGATGAGTGGGGGTGAAATACGGTTAACGAAAATAGAGAGTGGGAAGTAATATAAAGAACAACGGATCTCATTGAGAGGGTGAAAGTGAAAATGAGATACATGCCTATATACATTAGAAAGGAATTAGAACATTTTCGAGGCAAGTGTAATGAAACAGGTTAAAAAACGAGAGAAATGGAGATGGGGAGATGGATGGCGAGAGTGAGATGGGGATGTAGACATAGACAGACTATTAAGACAGAAAAGAAGAGAGAAGGGGTGGACGCTGAGGTGAGGGAAACTGTGTTTGATTGAATGTGGACCACAATCATTCTCTGCCAGCAGGAGTAAAGATGTTTTCCAGAAAATTAGATACCACCTTCTAAGCGGGCAATGCACCGTAATTCCACCACTTAAAGAGTGTCAAGATGAATTCATCTTGTGGTTTGCATCTTGACTCTACCCCATTCCTCTGACAGTTGCAACATAGTTATCGTGTATTTCTGAGAAAACGAAGTAAACGAAATATAAAGAGCATACCAACGAGATGACTGTCTTCTTTAATTAATTAATCTCAATAGCACGTCCCGGTGATGATGAATATTTCCACCTTGGTTCTTTGTTGGATATTGGGTTCATCATTTATAGAAACTGATGTGTTTGAAAGATCTATAAACTTAGTGTTATCAAACCTTAATCGGCTACAAGACTAGTCTGCCATATATATTAATCAGATGCCAAAGACTGTTTGCCTTGATAGCATTTTAATAAAGATATACGGTAGCAATTCATCTCAAAACTGTTCCCTCTCAAAGGTATAGACCAGTTTTGGAAACGCCCCCTCTCAAAAATGAAATGGAAGCTCTTTATACCAATCATGTGAAAGAATAAGTTTTGACTTATAGGGGATAATACACATTTTGCCGGGAAACCGCCTACTAATTTATATATTTGGTAAATTATCATATCGATCCGGCCTGTATAGATATCGCGAATGCACTTCAACATTGAACATTTGGGCATATATTTCTGCTTCTTGCGAATTTAGGTTGAAGTATTGCCATCTAAACCTCTGAAGGCAATATTTAAACAATATTGAATTTATATTTTGCACCCAAAACCCTTGAACCGCAATTTTACCACTACCGGTCTATAATCTTTAACTTTTTAGGGACCTATATACTTGTCAAGTACTGAGAACTTTTGACGGCGTCCTGTGAATTGAACGCGAGAGTTTTAACTTTCGTTAAAATGCATTCATGGCGAGGATCGGTCAATTAGCGTGAGACCACTCGAATGTTCATTCCAGTGACCATTGAGACTGACCACGACAATGGAATATATCTCTACGTCAAGTGGTCAGTGTATGGATGACCCAGGTAAGCCCTGGATGACCAGTTGAGCACTTGACTCTTTAAGGATCTGATGGCTTGAATGAACGTCTTGGTAGATGTCCTTTTGGTCTTGCTTGGACATGGTCAAGGTTGGGAAGGGTGATTTGTGATATTGATGTCCGACGGGAAGGGTGTTTTAAGATTTATAGAATGACATTAAAAGTCGTTGGAGGGAGAGAGGTTGTATATACCGTTCTCACGCGGAACCGAGGCTAGTTAGAAGCTAGGGAAAACAATCGGGACTGGATGAGAGATCGGCATCATTAATTGTTAAAGATGAAGTTAGATTATTTGTTGTGTGGATTTACTGCCTTATTTTAAGATATATGTTTTGGGGATGATAGTTATCCAAAGTGACTTTGAATTCGATCTACTAATTCCTGATATGTTAATCATTCTTGACGATTCGTTTTCAGAGTTTGACATCTTTGATGTAGTCCTTTGTGCATCAAACAATTCCATCTCAAGTACACCGTAAACTAATTATGTTTATTGTGTTATCTCTATTCTGTATCAAATTTAAGGCAATTTAAGGCCCCCCTCCCCCTCCCACACGCAGTGATCCCCGCATCTGCTGCCCATAATGATGGAAGCCCTACTGCGTCGAGAGATATCGGAGTGGACACATTAATGACTATTGATGGTCAAGTGTCTGGCCATTTACGGTTTAACTTAATAATGGTTTAAAAAAAGACTTTTCTAACGGTCAAGTGGTCATTGTCTGGACATCCTGCTATGATCCTGGTCATTCCTGGATCAACAACCAATCTCAATCAATGGTCTTTTTCAACAGATAGTTCGGATAATATTTTAAATTTATATTATGTTATAGAAACATTAAGTTTCGTTATTATTATGTTTAAAAATAAACATTTTGACATGATGTTATTATTGTTTGTTTATTTTGTATTATACCTTACGTTTGTATGCTCTTTGTTCTTCAGTTCGTTCGTTCGTTCGTGCAAAGAATATCAGGGAGTACATCATCTAGATAAGAAGATCCTTATTAAGCCAACAGATTGTCTCATCATCGAGCTCACGTTATTACATTTCGAAAAATTCAGAAATAAAATAAAAAAGTGTCTTGGTGGGCACAACATTGATTGACGCTATTATTGTTTTAGTAAGTCCCCTTTCATGCCATTTACAGACAACTTAGTGCAATTTAAGCCAGTACTCAATGAATCATGTCAGTCTACTTGGCTCTCTTTCGAGTGGCTATATACAGTAGAGACCCATTCTCAGGTAAAAAGAAAGTTCCCTGACAGAATCTCATATTGTCTTTCTGGTCTTGTTTATTCGATTTTTAAAGTGCCAAACAATGAAAGTTGTTGGACAAGAACATGACTTGTGTCTGCATGCTATATCCATTTTGAGAATACTCTTTGAAGAGTCACGTGTCTAGACCCGGTCTAACTCAGTGCACATGCACTATGTCTGTTCATGATAACTGTTAAGTTGCAATCATTCATGTCTTGCTGTTAAGTAAACAAATTGGCTTTGATGTACCGATACAATGGCACTTCATAAATGTGGACGACTTGCTACACTTTTAAATTTAGGTTCCCAATTATATACAGAGGCTCCACATTCACAACAAGTTCTTTTTATCGTTATCCTGACTGTCTCGTAGAGTAATATACCTAGTTCTCTCGTCTTGGGGACGGCATGTCGACTGTTATGACCAATAATGCTACACTGACTAAACCCCTTTATATCTTTGGTGTCCTATTTCAACATTTTCGAAATCTTACTTAATGAACTTTGCCAGGCTCCTTGGAATTCATTTAGTGGTCAGAAAAATAACCCCCATTCCCGCCGAGCAACTGGTTTTGGTTACGGGGCAAACACGGTAGGAGGGGTGCTGAAGAGCCGATAAGGGGGTACATTGAGATGACGAAATCAATTTCAAAATCATGGTGGCAATATCAAATAGTTCTTTAAACAAGAATGTCCCTGAAAGCTTTTTTTTGGTAAGCACGGAAATGGAGACCAATTTGACCGTGCTTAGGGCTCCCGCTTATCCATTTGGGTGGCTGATAAAACAAACTCTAGCCACCCTCATCTAAAAGTTAAGGTTTTTGTTGTGATCATGGTATTACATTGATGATGATGTTTTGTAAGAAGGCCTACTCTTTTTGTTCAGAAAATTAGTTTTTATTCGTAAAGTGGGCATTTTATCGATGATCAGTAGTCTGTTCTTGACAGGTTTGGCGATACACTGACTGATTAAGCTTGAATAACAAAATACTGTTAAAAAAACTATAATATTCGCTAGAATCGATCGTATACTATGGACCTACATCACGTTCATTGTTAAACTTAGAGGATCTTCTAATTTCGTCACTTGTTATCTTAAAGAAAATCGAAACAGGTAATTTTTGACAGTGACCTCGCATACCTGAGGTTTGTTTCCAAAAGGGGCATTAGGTGAAGCCTTTCTTTCATTCGATCCTGGTCCTATATACGCTTGGGCAGCTACTTGGAAAAGTCTGAAGTCACTACTAATGACCCTCATTTTGTTCTTGGATTAAAAACGGTAGGGTTATAAATAAAGGAGTTTTGTCTCTCTTTTCCCAGTATCTTGTTTAAAGATGACACCCATGAAACGGTAAGAGTAAACACAACTGAGAGATATTTCGTCATGAGAGTTCGATGGTTTTAGGATATAGTTTCACTTTGTACCGGGGATTAATCAGTTGCATTTCATCGCCCAGGCGTCAATGTAAATATGGCACCCACTCGTCAACCATTTAGGGCCCTTGACTCTAAGTAGTCCCACCTATTCTATTCCACGTCGGGGTGTCGTTGGCAAACAGAGGCGGACAAAATGAAACAATTGCTCCCCATTCTAGCCCAGAGACAGTGCAAATCTAAGTGATGTGAAAGCTGAAAACGCATGTTGACAAAACAATTAAAGCAGATTTCCACTATCCTTCGAGAGATTCGTCTGCTTGTTAAAAAGACGGACCAAAGCCTTCAACCGCAAGCTTCCGGAAATGTTGAATCGATGGGTTAAGGAACATTAGCACATGAATGTATCTCGAGAATCACTAACCCAAAACAGTGGCCAAGTAATCCTGATTGACTTGACTGTCTAACGAATAAGCCTTGATTTGACAGGTGTCATTTCAATGTTACAGATGCAGGTGGTGAGTCTTGGTCTCATTACGATTATAGCTCATTGATGACGTCACTATAAAACACACCCGTTTAACGGTATTATTACCTTGGAAACTGGTTTCATTCCAATTCCCTTAGTTCGATTGATTACCCCATTTAAGAATGTAATTATCACATTGATAGAGGTGTCGTGGTCGAGTGAATATGTCACCTGACTGTGGATCACAAGGTCCACGGTTCGAGTCCCGCCGCGACACTAATGACCTTTGGCAAGACATTAAGCTTTATTTGCCACACTAAACCCAGGTGAGGTAAATGGGTACCTGGTAGGATTATTTCTTGAATGCATTGTGCGCTGATTTCGGCTGCCGGAGCTAAAACTAGGGTAATAATTTTCAAGCGCATAGAGATGTTATTTCATCACGCATATGCGCTATACAAGAACTGAATATTATTATTACTATTCTCTTATCAAACGTATCATGAACATACACGTATTGTTTGTAGTTGCTTACTGCACTGAGAAGCTCATCAGTGTAAATATTGACACTTGCAACGTGTATCAATTTAAGAGATGGCAGTACAATACCTTTATATTCTAATATCTTTATTTGTAACATTTTCATGATATGCCTACTTTGATATCGATGACACGACCTGTTCATGAAAGATTATTCAAAGTACATGACTGATAGGCTTATCAATATACTTACCAGTGCTTTTATCGATATCATCTGAATGCATACTATCCAAAGTTAATCTATTCGCCAGTTTACATGTACATACCCTGCAAAACGTGAGCTATTTTTACCCCTTCATAATTACTATGAATACGTTGCTTCTTTTAGCCGAGATTAATCTATGACGAAATATCGAAGATTAATGTCCCATTTGGGTTATCGCCAACGCAATAAAAATTATTGTCAAATACAAAAAAATAGGAAATGTCAAATTTCCGACAGTTATTACCGCCACGGTGTACGTGGGAACAAAAAAATACATGCACACCGGGCCCTCAAACTGTGCATGCACTGGAACATGTCAAGATTTCGAGCAAGTACTGTGATTATATTTGACGCTATTAGTCGGTCACCACAAAAGGAAAATTTCCGATATGATTATGATTTTAGGGGCTTTGCCGGGATAACAATGAAATCAATGGAACGACCTTTCAGAATTCGCGCCTCGAGCTCCGCCGTGTGTAAACACAAACCCAAGGTGAGGTGGGAACGAAGTTTTAGTAGCTAGTAGTATCCAGTGGTAAAAACGTTTAACACTCGGACTTGGTAACATTGTTCAGATGAGAGGAAATGGTGCTAAGGTACTGGCTTCATTGCTAGATGTAATTAAAGATAATCTGAAAGTTTGAGTGGAAACGGACCATTATTAATGATAAAAACTGGGAAAAACTGATATGATCGATTCCTTGATTCTCCCAACTGTATTATTATAATTTAATTACATTTTAGGTGAATGTTATATCGTCACAAAGCCAATTATTGGCTCTATATACCATTCCAGACATTTAAGTTTTAAAATATTTTTTAAAGCCTGTATTATGTTTTATTTTAATGGGAAAATGGTTGGGAAAATTCAAAAATTGTTTGGGAGAATTTCCTGTTGATGGTGTCGCACAATGACACCTTCAAAGAAAACCATAAATATCTTTGTGGTTTGAGAAATATAAAAAGTAACATTTCATTTCATCGATCACAAACTCATTGTAAATAGTCATTTATTGTTTTACTCTTGAAGCAAAGTTTACTTTATATTTGTCATAATGTACATGTATATCGCTGTATAACATGTATTTTTTATAATTCATGTCATGCATTTATGTTATATTGACATTGTCATTGTACATTTATCTTTTGTTTCAATGTTTTCAATGGTGGTGAATAAATAAATTCAATTCAATTCAATTCAATTAATCAAATTGAGTCTTAGTGATTTGATATTAGTATTACTTTACGAATGTTATGTTAATGAAATGCTTTGAATGGCTCAGGAAGATCTTTAACCAAAAAAAATCAGATCCCAGTCTTTGGTCACAGACTATGTATAGCATTGGTGACTGCGGGAGATTCTAAAAAACTTCATATTTCATGTGGATTATTGCTGAACTTTATGAAAGACCCAATTCACCCCGGGATATGCTTACGCGACAATTTCATAGAAAAAAATGGGTGCTAATCCAGCGTTTGAAAACATTGGTTTTTCTCTCTTATTTTGCCCCTCTGTACTTTTCGAGGTTGTCAGGGGAACATGGAGGTCGAATCGGACGAAAACCAGAGATTTAATGAGACAATTTGAGGGATTCCTGCTTTCGTTCGGATGTTCAAGTATTATTACATTGACTATGATCTATTCTGATAAATTTATGTATATATTCCCATGTAATAGTGACGTTTCCTTTATATATTTATTCTTTTTTGTGGGGCGGGGGACTGGTTGGAATATGTATTCTTTCTTCGGCATCTAGCTAGTAATAATCTTTACCAAATACGGCGATTCATTTTACTGTCTATCTTCTTTTATTTTCGATTTTCATTATTTGAAGATTGCTGATTCTATCGTTATTTTGTCAGGATTCATTAATGATAAGGATACCTAATCTAGAGTTACACATTGAGTTCATTTTAGAGGGTGGTGCTAGGAGGGGATTGCTTGAGATTGTGTAGATTAACTTCAGTTTTCGTCTTTCCGTCTACACGACCTCTTGGGGGTAATCATTGTTAATTATAAGATTTCTTTTCTGTATAATTTATACGCATTATGTGTAGTGAAGTGTAGTGGTGGTAATATTTGACATGACTGCTAAGAAAGCATAAATGCTTGTTAGTAAGCAACCAGAGGACCGACGGCTTTAGGTCCTCTCCGAGAGACCTGGTAATGAGGATTAATGCCTTACCAAAGTATCCAGGCACAGGGGCATGCATGCTTATTCTCGTTCTATTAGAGATTTTACAGATGCCACTTAATCAATCGTAGTATTTGCCGTTATTGCATTCAAATACGTTTCATGATTGCTTCGGGAATCCTCTACAACTCTAGTTTAACTTTAGATACATGGATCTATATTTTACAAAGAGTTGTGACTCATGTTTACTAACCTGGTTATGTAAGGTAGGCCTATACCGTTTTCGTCTCATATTCTTTATTATTATCAGACAATGTTGCGCATTTCTGCAGTAATCCCAACAAAAATGAACACCTGCTAACCCGAATATTACCGGACTCGGCGCTTTGTTCATCCAATTTAGAAAATGGAATTCTCAGAGTTATGTATTTCCCTATAACAGCAGCTCCTTCTGGACATCAACGTCCATTGTAAAGTGAGGCATTTTAACGGCAAATCAAATGATTTCATTTATGATGGAGAGATTTGAGAAGGGGTTTCCATATTATCCGTGCCGCTTTCGACCCTTCTCCAAGACCTCTAACACGCCTGACCCACATCTTCTAATTCTCCTGTGAATATGAAATAATAAAGAACAAACTCTGGTCACCATTTTTGCAGGTATACAGCGCCTCACTCAATCCACACGCATTGAATGGATTAAAGCTTAAATACAAAGAATTTAAAGGAGGGTTTGGGGGTTCTTACCACCAGGGATTAAGCGAGTGAGTTTTTCTTTATATGAATCATATTGATTTTGGAACCTTTCAAGATCAAGCTGCCTCTCTGCTTCATTGTCTGGAGCCTGGTTTTGTTTTATTTGATTTGATGTTTGTAAAATTAGATGATAATGGTGACAAACTAGAGGGTGAGAACTCCAACGCCAGAGACAGATAAATATACGCGTAGAAAGAAAAAGAACAGAATATGTTAAAGAATATTATCCAGAGACCTTACATCGATTACAGAAATATTTTCCAGAACACCGATCATTGAAGTTTGAACAAGACAATGGGAGGGAGAGGTATATGAAAACATCTTAGCTTAATTTCAATTTGCTTTCCCCCTTTCACCCGTGCAGGAGAGAGAGAGAAATCAGGAGAGGAGGGAGTGAGGCGAAGGGGGAGAGGGGGAGGGGGAGATAGAGGGGGGGGGGGGGGGTAGATACATGAGAATTATGATATTTTTCTCCCCTGACAAAGGAAATATAACAAATCGATGGCATTTGATGTACTTGTTAACATCTATAAACATGTATTTAATAAACCATCTCAGAAACAAGTTTCAGCATAGCTCTAAGACCTCTAAACACCACCCTTCCACTTTTGATATTTCTGTATCGCTGGTAATAGTGCTTGGAGGTATGTTTGTGATACGTCTCATTTTCCAAAATGCTATAGCTTCCGAATCCAAAACTTCTTTTTCCAACCATTTCAATAAAATTATCAGTGTTTATTTATTCAGGAAAGCAAGTAGCAATTTTGATATTTACTGTGTTATTTTCAATTTCCGCTTCAAATTTAAATCAATTACCTTCTATACCTTCTAATGCTTTGTAGGTGTAAGTGCGGCACTATATCACTTTCTCCGGTCCGAATATGAGCTACACTGTACTATTAAGAATAACACTCATCGTGTAGGTTGGAAAAATGTTATTGTTTAATCTCAGCAAAACAATTTGGGGGACGATATTCTAACCTTGATCACATCAGCATAATGGTAGGAGGGATAATTCTTGAAGTCCAACAATTTCTTTATCACCTAAAAACAAAATGATCCGTCTAGCTTGTGTTATCTTTAGACCCCCCACCTTCTTTTTTTCTTTTTTATTCGGCTACTATATACGATTATTTGTATTTACCAATTCAGACTTCCAGAGTAGCATGAATTTGAATTTTATAAGTTAACTTCATTCATATACATGAACATTTTGTTACACAAGACGTATATAAAACAATTATATAAACAAGAAAATCAACAAGTGGTATAGTTTCTCGAGTAATCACAATTTAACAATAAACATTGTAGCTTGTATATACAGTGGTAAGTGAATTTACCATAAACAAAACAATTATTTTTTAGAAAATCTAAATTTCTTGAATATTATTCATTTTCTTTGCTCTTGACCCATTCCTGCTGAGGCCTGTCGTAGCAATTTCCATTATTCATTGTGACGTCCTATTAGCACAATTCATGCTGACGGTTTCTGATTGGACAACAATATAACAATTTCCGTTAGAAAATATATGTGTCATTTGTTTCCATTACCCGATATTCAATGGAAAACAGAATATGTTTATTTTTAGCAGGTCTATAGACTTAAGTTGAAATATGGAAATGCACTGATGAAACAAAGATATTTTTGTTTTGTTGCGATCGAATCTATTTCATAATAATTTCATAATTCATAAATTTAGACCAAGTATGACATTATTGATTATGTTTCAGCTAAATAACAACGAACTGCCCCAGGCACTATCTTACTTGTTTAAGAAAAGAAATCAAGTCCACGAATATTCTACCCGACAGGCGTTTTCCTATCACCTTCCTAGAACGAGAACATGTATATTATATTCATTTTCAATATGTTGTTACACTCTTTGTAAAATGAGATATTTTGTGGAAACCAATAAACTATCTATCTATCTTAATAAGTTATAATGCTAAAAAAAAGACATTGGTCGTTTTTTTTTAAATTTAGTTTGGTTTCTTAATGATCTAGTTTATTTCGACATGAATCGACGACATTTTGGCCATGACAGACTCTACGTCGAAGGAAAAAGAATTCGTTTGAAATATCAGGGCATTTAAAACAGAAGTCGCGAGAATTTCGCCAGTGCCTGTAAACAAACATCATTGTATTCATTAGTTTTACTAACCTTATTTACGTAACAGCTTTCATTGCTCCTAGTCATGAATAAGTTCTTTTGGGGGAGGGGGTAGACTGGACGTTAACTGCAGCAAGTTGCAGCAAAACACTACCGTTAAAGACATACCTAATTTCAAGGTGCAATCAGTGTTTTAGAAGAACATAACGTTGATTTGGCAGGCTATCACATATCCAATTACCATATCTCAACCTGGATGTCAAATTTCAAGACATAAATTCATGTTTCTGCTAATTTTGTTTTGCAGCAAGTAATTGGTAAACTGATAAGTGTTTGGCAAACTATCAAAGGCGTAAGAATATACGCTTCGTTTTTGCAAATATTCATCTCTGATGGGCGGTCACTCTCCGACGTAGAAAATACAACATCAAACTATTCAAAGGTACGATGCACTTTTCCTCGAATAAATATAAATATTTTACTTAATTGAGAATCCTTCCGTTTACGTTTCATTGAAATAAATCTCGTGACAACCCAAACGGGGAACAATTTTATGTTTAGTTTTTAAAAATGTCCACTCATATGTTGTTTTTGTTATGTTGTCTGAGAAGAAGCGGGAAGTTGACGTGTTTTGATATCAGAATCATATTTATGATTGATAAGGATTGGGAAACACGGTCCACTGCACAATTCGTTATCGCGTGCTTGCGAATAAACAGGTGTATGTCTGGTACTTTGATGCATTATGTCTTTACATTAGATCCGGGGTCATATATCTTTCTTCGAAAAATAGTATGAATGGAATGGTACCATTTAATATTTTCCCATATATTTGTCGAGATCCTGTAAGTAAATCTGTAAGTGTCACATGTTTTTTGTTATCTTGAGTGTATTGTCAGGATATTATTCTGTTATTATCCTCAGCTTTTTGTGTTTTCATATACGGTATACATGCAGTAACAGGTGCTGTATCTTCATTCCTTCCTGGGGTATAGGCGTAAAACATAATCCTATAATTCCTAAAGCACTAATCTCATTTTATCAAACATTGTGTGATATAAATTCACGAGAGCTGAGTAATCGTCATAATTTTCATCTGAACCAGGTCACCTTATACTTCATCGCCATACCGACAGATATGATAAAAGAGCTATATGGTATAGCGTGAACATCGACAGGTGTATATTCGCATTCTTCAGCAAATTTTATCTTTGCTTTTAGCGACTAAACAGATTATAACATAAACATAACAAGGTTGCTCTTGATATGGGGAGATGTACGATCACGCCCCTGACGTATTGTCCTTCTAAAGCTCTATTCTCACCAACAGGCCACAGAAGTGTCAGAGAAAGATATCAAGTGACATTTCGATTATCATCTTGCCCTTTCAACTTCCTTCATCCCATATTAATATAAAGAGGTCGAGCGGAAATATTCCCTCCAGTCATAGGCCATCATTTGAGATGTTTGTTCAAATTCTTTAACGGAAAATTATCTTCCATGTTAGGACGTGTGTGGTCTGTGATGTGGAGGCGTTACCCCTATCAACCGCATCTCTTATCCTCCTATCTTTGGACGTTGCAAAGGAGCGAATCACACCTGTGACGTTCTATCCGATTGAACTGTTGGCAAATCATAAATAATTTGACCAAAAAAATTGGCAACTTTCTTATGTGTTTCCGATACTGTTTGGATCGTTAACAGTCTCAGGTATAATATTTCTATTTCAAAGATATGAATTTCTAACTTTCATTAAGTCCCTATCTGATGACCCTTTCACCTATTTTTTTTTTTTTAATTCTGTCTTTTCCTTGGTCAATATTATAGTAATAATGACTGCTTTGAGTAGTTGTTTTTATACGCTCAAGGGCAGGTTACAATCGTGCTATTGCCCGAGGCTTGCCGAGAACTCTAGAACTATTACATGGGTTTGGCATTTTTCGTTTATTTACGGGAATGGCTAAAACCACGACTGCAATTTCGACCAATCAGATGGCTGGATTTCTTAAGTGAGGTATATAATACTTTATATTCTAATATTCTTCAAGTCCAGCTTGCTGTATATAGAAATTGTTTTACTATTTTTTTTCTCCATTGGTTACAGTAACTCCATCTCTCTGACAAATATCGGTTTAATAAGATAAGTTTAAAATTTCACGTCTCAAGCTTGTTGCCATGGATACCATCTGTATGTAATTATCATCGTCTTTTCCTGCTGTATTTCTGATGAAATATTGGAACAGATCAATGATATTTTTCCAAATTCCTTTTCAAATCGGCTGCATGCATTGCGTCAAACCTAAATTTCGGATAGCACAGACATACCATCAACACGATCGAAAATATTTAGGGTGGAGCTGGAAATAACGTGATACTTGTGATTGCCAACAAACAGAAATCCCTGCAAATAGTCAACATTTCACACGATTATTTATTTTTGATAGCTTTTCCACGCTTTCGTTCTACTTGTTGGAATTGATCGCATTGCTGAAATGTGAGTGACGTCACGTGAAAATAGAAGGTGTGAACCGTGTTTCCAAGTTGTCATGGAAATCATATATTCTCTAGCTATCGACGTCTATTTTGAAAGCAGTTGTCATGCAAAACAAACGAATTTTGAAAAGAAACATTGGAGATTTGCGATTGTTTCAACAGTCAGATTGATCCAACATACAATACAAATGTGATGTACAGATGTAAAAGTATTTTTTTCTTTCAAATTTAAGATTTAGTTGAGAGAAAAATTAAACTGTCCTGGATGACATATTGTTAAATCTTATCAATCTAATTCTTCCTACTGTTGATATACTATACTGTGTAGATCGTAAAATCAAAGTTATAATGATGTTGATGTGTGAGTTTTACTAATTTCTAAATAATATAGAGCGGGCAAAAAACTTTGATTGAGTTTGAGAATCTCATTGTTTCCTCTATCCTCCCCACCTCGTATTAAAAGTAGGTCAAAAAACATACATCCCTAAAGTATCAAACGTCAGCCCTCCAGTTCACAATGGAAAAAGACAAATACTACAGTGGTTTAATGAGTTTCCTCTTGTCTATATATTTCGGTAATCCTGGATAATTGCCACAAACCGAACCCCCGGATGTACCTAAACACCGTGCCCCACGTATAAGCTAGATTCAATTAGATCCTAATCATACCGTGTTTCGATTCATTCATATAACATTCTTGGATTTTTGCCATGTTTTTATTATGGTCAATAACGAATTACCGAATTGGTCTGATGAATGCGTATGAGCATGATTGATACTCTCGAATCCCTAATTTTAACAGATTTGAAAAGTGTTAAATGGAACCCACAAACATGTATAGTTAAGAAAAGAAGACGAACTTGGACTTTGATGGTGGAGACAAAAGAAATCTTTTCATTTTCCATGAATTCAATTTTTTTTAACGTTTTTCATTTTCTTGGGGGGGGGGGGGGGGATTTGTGTGTTTACGAACGTGCTAAAAGAAATTATATGAAAACGAAATCAGTTAAAACTTAAAAGCACGATCATCAGCACTTGATTTTCGAGAAACGTCGATTTAGGATTAAAGACTTACCCCATGGTATTTTCTAGCTATTCGCAGGTAAAGTCTAGTCTGCAATTTGACGGGAAAAGGGGGAATATAATAATATTATTACTAAATATCTTAATGCTTCGTATAACAATCTCTCGATATACATGACATAAATGATATCGCAAAGGCAGAAAGAAAGATAATTTCTTACCACTAAAAGGCAACCATAAAGATGCAAAAGCATACCTAACCGTTATAGCGGTAGGGAGATCAGAATTATTTTGATCCATTTAGTTTCTGATGTTCCTCTATATCGTAAACTGATACGTTAATGCAGGGGGTCGCAATATACCAGACCCCCTGAAATTGAATTTGACGTGTACCAGCCACACATTAATCTCAGAGATATGATGCCGATTGACTGGATTTTGTCAACTCCTCCCATCTCTCTCTCTCTCTTTCTCTCTCTTTATCTTGTTAATTCTCTCTCAATCCCATTCTCAAACTCTCTCTCTCTCTCCCTCTCTGCTCGTTCTTCCTCTTTGTCTCTTCGTCTGTTCTCTATTTGCTCTCTCTCTCTCTCTCTCTCTCTCTCTCTCTCTCTCCCTCTCTCTCCCTCTCTCTAACCATGGACCTCTAACCCGTTTACTTTCCACCAAATGTAATTTTAGTATGCAGCCCCTCCCATCATACTCTGATCCCGTTTTCCAATCCTGTCCTATTTGCTATGAAGCAAATATTTCTTTCTAGTTTTAAAATCTTCAACTTTGTTTTGTCGTGGATGTGCGTCTCTTTGTATCAGTCAGTTTGCCAAGGGATACGTCATCTGTTCCACTTTCTCTCTCTAACTCTTTACCTGCCTCTCTATATGCCTCTCTCGTTTTCTTTCATCTTCATTTTCTTTCTCTCCCTCTTTCACTCTCATCATTACCTGTCATAGTTTGATTCATCCGTCTTTCAATCAATCTCCCAACAACTGCATTATAATCAAAACAACTTTTCTAGTTTCCTATTTTCCCTTTTTATTATTATTTTGTTAAACAATGGTTTCATGTTGGGCGTTACTCCCATTCAAAGAAATAAAATACCAGGTAATATCCACAGTATACCTTCAATTTGACATCGCATATTTTGAAAGAAAAGTACTCGTCACCCTAAAAGTGTCATTTTTTCATATAATTCGTTCCTATCATGTGTCGGTGAATATGAAACCATGAATAATTCGGCTTATTTGAGAAAAAGAGGAGAACGATCAGTGACGTATATTTGTCGTTTGTTGACCTTGAAATAGATGCATGTCAGAAGTTTTAAAGCAGTTTCCCACCAAAAAAATATATATCACGTAATTAAAGAGAAAAATGGAAGGCGTCTATCCATATCTTAGTACTCTGTTCCCACGACAACTTTCATCGTGGGTTCATTAATATCTTTTAAATGACCGTAATTGTGACTTTAATCTCTACAGGCAAACATCCAGAAACGACGCGTTTCTGAAGTTAGTGGTTTTATTCCGGTTAGCAGCTGTTTAGCTCAGGCTGACATCCAAGAATGATCACGATGTATTCGAGAGAGTAGTGTTCATTAGATATATTTATGAGAGGCACCTCTAACAACTTGGTCATGGTCATTAACTTTAGAGACAATAATAATAATAAGCAGGTCAGTTGCTTTGTCCAAATGAATCGCAAGTCCTCCAATCAATCACAAGTTGGCAGTCTCCTATCTCCTATGTACATTGATATCAATCGCAAATAAGTTGCGATTAATAAAAATTCTTTATACGACAGGGTCCAGATTTATGTAAATGAATAGGACAAATACATTTCCAACATATACTGTGCGTAACATCAAGATAAAAAGCTATTGGATGTGTTATTAATGCTTTTTATTAATCTTCAAACTATTTTGTTAACGTATCGCTATGGAATATAATATCCTGTACTAACTATATTTACTATAATTCATCTCTTAATTACAGCCATTGATAACAGAAGTGTGTGATTTCTTTTCTTGGGTACCACACTAATGATGAAAAGCCAACTACAAATAATATTGGAAAATGACAGAGATAAAGAAATCGAATGTATCCAATCCAGGCCGGGTTCGGTAACCATGGTAACTGGTATTTCAGTCCATCGCGGTAAAGTTGTAATAATTGATTACTGGTTCAACTTGTGGCGCCGAGGTCGACTTAGGGTTGTCAGATGGACGGTCCTGAGAGAGCTACGGATTTTGATGAAGGGTATAAATATTTCAAAGACACCATATAGGAGATGGTAACATGATCATATCAAAATACCATCCGAAGATGTTAAGGGTCAAAGGTAACAGGACGAGAGAGGAATACACACACAAGGGGCCAAGAAAACGGAAAGATGAATGCATATAGTCGGATATGAAGCCAATAAGATAACATTCATGAGAACTTACGCAGGATTAAGTACATAATGCTGTAGCACTAATTACATGAATTATATCAAGTTAGTTCACTAATTTCCTAAATGAATGTTTCGAACGGTCCTTGGTTTGGGAAAAACTGCATCTAAAAAAAATGTCATGCATTCAAATTTACTTGGAGAAACAATCACACTTACATTAAAGTGATGAGAACGAAATTAAGAATTATTAGTGTCTTCTTAAACCATAATGAGTAGACGATGATGGAGAATACAACAAAGGAATGGGGAAAATATGGGAAGACAGTTTATCTGTCATTGTACAGGGAGCACTCGAAATGGCTTACAAAGAAACAATTTGGTGTCGGAAAGTTTTCAGACAAAGTATGACTCTCCAATACTTACGTGAAGGTCAAAGTACTTGTACTTGAATAATTAATCCCCTGTGTGGCTGTTAAAACTCGCAAGGGTTCACTTAGCAAATCACTTGGTCCTTGCCCCTGGATTACACCGAGCAAACTTTAAGATGCTATCGGATATGTGAGAACAGGTACAGGCGGTTCAATCAAAGTTCGACAGAGATAATGTTCCCCCTTTTGTTTTTAAGGTTTGGTAAAGAAAGAAAGCCAGGATGCCGCCACCAAAGGTCACGATACGTTTCATGTCCCCTTGTGATGGAGTCGACTTTTAAGAGGCGACAAAAGTTTTTTTGATTGTGCGAAGATATGCCATGAAAACGTACAAATATGAAGCAACCCCGATAAAGTTTCCTCGATTTGTTGAATCCATATGTTAATGCCCATTTTATTCAATCTAACTTACGAATAATGATGATTGTGTAATCATTCTGGAAACCGTATCTCGGGCGATCTATCGCTAAAAATGTTTTGAGAACCATAACATTTATGATTTGACAGATGTACACAAAAAAGTACGGCAACCGGTTTAGAAAAAAATACGTGTCTCTGTGACAGTTCGGCCAGCATGAAGTTCATCAAACCATGTCAGCTCTGCAAACTGGAACTATATAACAGGTCAAGATGTCATGGTATTGGGGTTAAGTCGCAGATTCGAAGGCAATTTGTAAAAAGAGACTCTGAACAAGCCTTGCGCAAACATTTTTCAAAGATGACATCTAGGATCTTTTGATGTTTCCAGCATATCCTTCACTTTAAACCAGACATCGTCTACAATTTAAGGCTCTAGAAAGACACGACGGACAGAGCGGATTTCATATTTTTGGGGAAAATATGTATTTTCATGGATGAATATTAACATGTCAGCACGGTATAAACTAAAATATGTTGACCCGTCGGGATACATTTAACTGAATTTGATTCTGAATATCGAATTATGTATTGCCTCATAAATTTGCACCGATTTTGGTCTCAAGCGTAAGTAAATGCCATTTTCGCTCTTGGAGTTAATTTTACATTTCTTCACCAATCATTATATTTATCCAAAACTTAAATATTAACTTTTCAGTTCACCTTGAATAAAGTTCGCTGATGTGTCATGGACATCATTCTAGTTGTTTCTTTGAAATCCAGGGTCATGTTTTTTACTCACTTGTTGTCGTTATTGTCTTTAGTATTGATTCGGTTCGGATCCAGGGTAGCTTTGTGTGTTTTTTTTCCTCCGAATGTTGCGAAACTTCTCATAATCCCGAGAGGAATTCTTGGCATGAAACACGACAACGTTAGAGCTTCATCTGTACCGTGTCATTTGCCTGAAAGGGATATGCATTGCTTGATAAATTTGCACCGATTTTGGTTTCAAGCGTAAATAACGGATGTCATTTCTTGTCTTAAAATTGATTTACCTTGGAACATGTCGTAACCAATCATTATATTTATCCAAATCTTGAATATTCACTTTTCAGTTTCTTTGAAATCCAGGATCATATTTCAACTCACTTGCTGTCTTTATTGTCTTTAGTATTGATTTGGTTCGGATCCAGGGTAGCTTGGTCGGATTTTTTCCCTCCGAATGTTGCGAAACTTTTCATAATCCCGAGAGGAATTCTTGGCATGAAACACGACAACATTAGAGCTTCATCTGTACCGTGTCATTTGCCAGCTCGCTCTCAGATCCTGTTTGCTTCAATGTCACAGAGATCCCACGACCAAGTACATTTACAAAGGAGGGGACATTGGGGAGGGGCGAGAACATTTTGTCAGGATGTCGTGTTCACCTGTCTGCAAAACATCAATGTAAAACAAAAAGGTAAAGAACTGAGATGGGAGGAGATGGGGGAAGGAGAATACGGCTGAATAATGAGCAAATATTATGTCAGTATGTTCAAATTTCTGTCGGCAAATTTTTAGATAATGTTCTGCAAATATCTTTATTTGTCATCTTATACTTCGTCATCTTATATATTGTTCGTGCTTGTTGAATGTTTTTATAATGTCTGCCAACATAATCATTTAAAATTCTAAATAATCCATTTTCGCTAGTTCAAAAAATCAAAACCTTTTGGTAAACAGTACTTGTCGACATTTTTTTTCCCGACACCCCACTCCTCTTCAAAATGGTCTTATTACGCCCCTGAATAAAACAGAGAGAGGGGCCGTATTTTCTATTGACCGTGTGCTCACCATTACCACAACATTCGAAGTTGATTCGACAAATCATTTCACACCTCATCCTCCGTAACTTCCATGTCCCTCACAACTGGTATTGATTTAAATCATAATAATGTTTTCGTCATGCTTGCACTTCTAAGTTCTCCCATTCTGACCCGGGTTCGAAATCAAGGCGATGCGCTAGTGCCCTTTGGTAAGGCTTAATCCTCATTACCAGGTCTATCCGAGAGGACCTAAAGCCGTCGGTCCTCTGGTTGTTTACTAACAAGCATTTATGTTTTCTTAGCAGTCAGGTAAAATAACTACCACTACACCTCTTTTTCTATCCCCTATTTATTTTTCTTCTCCCTAACAAATCATCTGTTAACTGCCAGAAGGGCTTAAGCTAAGTAAGATGCGTGTTAACACACTTCTTGCTCTCAATAGATGACATTTCTTTCACAACGATGTATTTTGAATCCAGGGTAACATTCGTTTCTCGGATATTGGAAAAACATGTTGCTTGTAAGAATTAAATGATAGAAAAATCAAATTCCTACCGTCATATTGCATGGTGCCTATTTACAAGGGGTGAAGTGGACACTGCAACTAAATTGACCTGGGAAAAGTTCAAACTACGGCAACCTTTTTAAATTCTTACCCCCTCCCAATTTTTGCTCTTGCTACATGCACCCTCTTCTTACATTTGATTTCCAGTAACTCCATGTGGGATTGTCGTTGAATGTTACTCATGTTAGCGTCGACGAACGATACCGTTTCTTGACATTTGTGCGTGTCCTTGGGATGGATAGCTAACTCATAACATGTGTTTGCTCTGTTCAGTATTGATTACCGTGACTACAGCTATTGTGGCTGAGATATGTGTGACTATAGAGATCTGGAATTCTCACGCGGAGAACTCGAGATATGGAAATAACGGTTTATGCATTTTAATAATGATACTATTGTTCAGTGATGATATGAATATGATCAATAATTATATGAGAAATCGAAATTAGCAATTTTATTTTTCCCAAACATCAGAAACTGGTGTTAGAATCAGTCAAAGTTGTGATATTTTCCTGAGTCTTGACAAAAGTTAAAAATGCAAATATACAGGTTTTTTTTCACGTACTTGATAATTTTCCCTGTCGTTAGATATGCAAATGTACAGATATTGACAACGCTTTAAATGTTAAAATGCTTCATCATATCCTTTAGTTATATCATAATAGTGTTGATTTAAATACGAATTGAATTGTTTTGTGGATTTCTTCTGAGCAGTTTCAGGAGTTTTGTTTGATGCATCTTATTATTTTGATGATGAGGGGAGTTTCAAAATCAGTCGAGATCTTTATGTTCTTCAATATTGCTAGCCTGAATGTCACGTACTATAGGGTAACATTACGAGCCAAGACGGTCAAACAGGCGGTCTCCATGGAAACCGAGAACAGGTGATGCAGAGAAATGTTTGATTACATGTTAGTCGGTGACAATCAATGTTCTTGTCGCTCCGAATCTTATTTTTATGAAATAATTGCTCTCACGATTAATCTCTTCAACGAAAAGATTTCGATTTCTCCCTTGCCGCTGTCACGATGTGTTTGTAGACAATGTGCTCCACGTCTTATTCAACGAAAATGGGATCATATTCACTTGTTTTGACGTTATTTGAATCCCACATACCCGTTCCCCTTCTTCTCCCCTAGACTCCTCCACCTTCTCTTTTCTTTTCGTTTCCTGTTTCTCATTCTTCTTCTGCTCCTCCACATCCTCCTGTTTTCGTCACGTTTCTCATTGTTCTGCAACTCGATCCCCTTTCCTTCTTCTCCTGCCTAATCGTGTTACGCTGATAAACCTGAGTGCCTAAGACCACGGTCTTATCAGTATGAGGTTCCCATCTAATTGGGTCCAACGAAATAGGCATGCAATACAATAACGATTAATGACGATTCATTTTAAAGGCCTATGCAATTGTTTCGATGGGTCCTCCTGCAAATCACTCCATGCATTGCGAGAGGTTCTTCAAGGTCAATAACAAGGAGTTCGTGCTAGTGCTTGGAAGATTGGGTGAAAGAAATTGCTGTGACATCATTACCCGTTGGAATCGGCCAAAGAATGGTATGAATCATGTTCAAGAGTAATGTTCAACAGATGTGAACGAAAACAATCACATTACAATGTACCAGTCTATCAGGGTCTGACGCATCATGCTCAAAATCACTGAAATCGTTGAGTTATTAATTGTGGGGCGTGGTCGGTCGGGTAGAGAAGGAGGGTAAGACATCACGTACTCTCGGTGACTATGCATTATAAGCCAAGATGCTAAGGATGTTGTATAGACTTGAAATAAGATGATCATGACAGGTACATTCTGTACTAGGATACAGTTTTGAAAATGCTCTTAAATACAACCGAATAGCGATCTTGTAATGTTATATAGTGTTGCTATTATTGTCTCAAATGCTACGTACATGCTAGCGAGGAAATATGAGGGCGATCTTAACTCATGGGTTATTGCAGGGAAATGGGAGTGTCAGTAGTGAGTAAACTGCGTATATAGATTAACAAATTTCCCGCTTTGCATTCTCTCAATGTGGAGGGAGGGGGGGGGGCGTTGTGCATTTTGTGGTGCCTGTGGGTGTTATGCTTTCTCAAATGTCGAATGTGGAGGGTCGAGAATCAAATCTGGCACTCTACTCGTTATTGAGCCTCAAATGTCTAACATTCTCCCTTCAGGGAGGTGTACCGTTTCACATATCTTTCTCTCTCCTTGTCAAGTCGGAGACATGCAATGGCAAAAGTCATGCTCTAAACGTTATTGGTTAATAACGAAGGTGTCAGCGTGCGGTGGAAGGATTATAAAGGCATTATTCTAGCTTTGGCTATCGCTACTTTCCACTGCCAAGATCAAGGTCCACACAAGGATGTACCACTCTCTACGGTTTTCAATTGTTTAACATTATTATCAACATGCGTGGGGGACTGTTCTGCAGCAGTGCCTTTTACGATTAGCCAGGTTTCTATACTAAAGTGGTAGCACAATGGGGCAGTAATGCCAACTGCACCCGAATCAGTGTGAATGATTGAGGATGTGGCACGCACATAGGTGCTATTAAAGAAGTGACTATGCCTTTTATTTTCTTATATACATTCGGAGCATTGTTGAAGGAAATTTAAAAGGCAAAATGAAAAAAGGAAATGCAAGGGGTTCCTGCGTTTCCACTGTCATATAATACTTTCGTAACTTTGAGACACAATATCCTTGCTCATTGTATTGTAACATCCGTGAACTAAATATGATAACTATTGAAATTAACAGACAATGTGGCCTGATCCAGAGGCGTTAGACATTAATCAGTGTATGATTTTTTTTTACATAAGATATCGATTACATTTTTTTGGTCATTAAATCACATCAAAATTGATATTTCAAATTTAACAAAACTGACGAAAATACAGATGCCATCGAAAGTCCATGAGGACAGTCTGGCAGCTTGCATTTCTGACCGGTTTTTCTTCATTTTTCATTTTTCATTTTTTTTTTCTTGGGGAGGGGGCCAAATGTAGCTATGAAAACATTTTAATCCTCGGATACTGCGAGGTTCTCAGAGTATTTTGTTCAGTCTTATACAGTCATGCACCGTACTTTGTTTTCTATACATCTCACATAACTTTCAAAAGAAATGTTAGACGCTTTGCCAGGCATATACGTCATCGAGGTACATAGTATGAGCCAAGCCATCTTTCCTCACCTTTCGTTATCTGAAAATTGTCAATAAAATTGCAGTTCAAGAGAAAACAGTTGCTTCCTGGTTAGACAATAAATTACTGAATTGAACTAATAAAATGCGTATTTTATATACACATTTTTGGCACCATCGAATAATTTGACGATGATAATGATACGAATGATCATAATTTACTGAAGTTATATTTTTGCCAATTATATCATGATAATAACAAGCCAAAAAGTGGGGTTAAGTTCTTCAAGTGCAGGAAACTGATTGATTTGTAGGTCACAGGTGTTTTAATTTGATCTGATTATTTGTTGTTAATAATCAATACGAATGTTAGTTTTGTCGAATCATTTCTGCGTTATGCCCAGATAGCTGCATGCATGAGATGGCATTTAAAAAGACAGCTTTGATTCATATTGAATTTCTTCCAAGCTATATGACAAAGCATTCAGCTCATTTGCAGAAAGAATTAATTTCATTACTTAGCAATTACGATTCAGATGGGGCCATTTCTCCACTCCATACATTGCTCTTTCTCCATAATCAGCTTTTCCTCTTGTCCTGAGTTTCACCATGTATCAACCCTGAAATACAACACATTATAACCAAGTAAAAATACAAATCATATAATACAAGAACAGGTATATTGTACATGTTCTACTATCGCGGTTGTGACTTTTAGCAGAAATTGTTTCAATTTCAAGTTTTTCTCTCTTACTCCTCGGGCTTAACATATGAGAGCGGAAATATGAAGTTGAAGATAAATCACGTGTATAGTTCACTATCAACGATAAACCCGCTGGCGTAAACATCTTCATCCTCCTCCTACTCAACCTCTCTTATATGACAGAGTTTATTATGCTCTATGATGATACCGACCGGTAGCCTGAAAATTGATATCTCAGCCAAAATATTATATTTCAAGTTTGGTCTATTCTGAGGAAATTGTTGCAAATGTCAGAAAGGTTAAATTTTCATCAATTTTGCGTTAGAGATGTGTGAATAAAGTTTAAAGCCCGCGTTGGAGAGTATAACAATTACACTTTATCTCTCGATTTATGTACTGGGTAATAAGCGTGTAATTTCCCTTTGAAATATTTATAGGAATTATTTTTTCTTCTAAACGATGTCTAAATGTGAGATAGGAGACAAATACAAGTAGCAAGTTTTTTGCAGGTTGATGATAGATATACTAAGATTCTTAAAGGAATCAAATAGACAAGGGGATGGTGTAAATAGTATTCTCGCCATTTTGACAGTTCGAGGGAAGCGAAGAAGATATAGATGTAGGGAAGGATAACGCAAGATGGAGAGTTTTCATAAGAGGAGAAATGAAATGAAAAAAGAAGAAGAAAACAAACGTATGTAATGTATATAATTATAGAGCAAGAAATGTGTTAACTCATCAATAAATGTAATGATAATTTGTCGAT
This sequence comes from Strongylocentrotus droebachiensis, assembly GCA_035222895.1. NCBI lineage: Eukaryota > Metazoa > Echinodermata > Echinoidea > Camarodonta > Strongylocentrotidae > Strongylocentrotus > Strongylocentrotus droebachiensis. The sequence goes on from JAVYIG010006406.1 coordinate 73,590, forward strand.
TTAATTTTTTTTTTATGGATTTGTCTAAGCGCGGTAGTGAAATGAGAGTGTTGAAAAAGATGTGGAGGAGAAATGGGAGGAAAATGAAAAGTAAGAAAGAGAAATAGAGAGACTGACAGAGAGAGAGACAGACAGACAGAGATATATAGAGAGAGAGGGGTAAAAAGGGGAGGAGGAGGAGGAGGGATATAAAGGGGTACGCCATATAGGTTTCCTATATACTTGGTGATAGAGATTTCACTCGTCTCGTGTGGGTACAACGTTTCCTTGACTCCCGGCTTGTACGATGATCGACATTATGTTGTTATTATCAATGAGTAATCCAAGATTAGCTATGGTATAATCTAAGAAATCCAGTTTAAACCCCATATTTTGTCAAATTCAGGAGAAAAAAAAAGACCCATTAATATATCATTTTCCAAGCCGTAACATTCTGGCACGCAAATAGTATTGTATTTGTAGTATAATCATGAAAGTTGATTTGTTTGGTTTTAATTGAAAGACAATTGTGACCTCCCCTATCATTCAAAATTTCTGTCAAATCTCAAAATTTGTTGTCTGTTTTTTTTAAAGTTTCGTTGAAAAATGTTGCTTTTATGAAAGCAAACCTTCGGGCAATTTTTGTATGGCACCTCCGCCTCCCAGTTTCAAAATGTTCGAGTATCTTCTGTTATTTGAGAGTGAGTGCTGAAGGCGTGTGGAAATGGCATGAACATAACTTTAATGATTATGAGCTTCCTTTAATTCTATGAATGTTTCCTTTGCTTAGTGATGTTGCCGCGAAAGAAGTTCTCCCTGTTTTCTCATGAAATACGTCATCATCCAATATTTGACAGAGGTGTGAAAATGTCGCCCGTGATGTCTTCATTCTCCCGCAGTCGACCCTCGTGTATTGATTTTATATTTTTAAAGCTATTAGTTGCCTGAGGTTCAAGCATGTATGTCAAATGTTGAACGACTTATGACCAACGTTCATAATCCCCGAACAAACATCGTAGTAAGCTGCTAGTCCGTAACACAACTTCCAAGTCAAACATTGAAGAAAAATATGGCTATCGGGGACATGACGTCGACATGCAATAGATTCCATCAACGAATACGATAGAGACGTCGCGTCGGTGAGAGTGAAAAAATAAGGCGGCCATGAAATGGGGAAGATGAATTGGGAGGTGTGGATGTGTATACCCGAGAGGAAAGAGAAAAGGAGAGGGGTGGGAAAGACGGATAAAGAGAGGAGATGGATATACATGTAGAGAAGGAGAGAATGAGAGAAAGGGAGGAAACGAATAAGAAAGAAGAAGACAGAAAGAGAGAGGGGGATGGGAGATGGGCGTTACTAGAGGGAGAGGGGGGTAGGATTTAATATCTCCCATTTATTTGATGATCTAACGAGCTAATGATCTAACGAGGCCCGTGGAAAGAGGGAGGGACATAAATGGTGACGGGAAGCGGGAAAAAACGAAAGATAGTGAGGAAGTCGTATAATACGACGATAACTATTGATCGAAGAAGGAAAGTTTCAGAAAAGGAAATCACTCACTGGAAAGGTCACATGAAGCATGCGCATTGCAAGCCACCAGGGACAGTCATGTACCGATGTTTTCATCTAACATTATTTCTTGATACCAACCGTAACTATTCTTATTATGAAGTACATCGTGCGGTTGACAACGATATCATGTCAACACATCTATTATGATGCCGAATTATTTGTCAATGTGAATCAAAAGTTTGCCCTAGTTTTTGATGATTCCGGAAATCTGGTTCAGAGGGCACGATGCAAGAGGGGAGAGGGTCACGGTAATGATTTGGTATTTATCCTAAGTTTATTTAAAAGACTCCACGTATTATCTACATGATAGATGTACCTGTAATCGATGGCAAATGTTGTTGGTTTAATTTGACTTTCATTCTACAGAAGGGAACATCATATTTTGCACAAGGGTAACATAAAGTGAGGGGGTATTTTAAGCGATTATTTTGTTTAAGGCCCGCTTTTCCATATCCCTGCAGACAATCTTTTCTTCCTCTCACGGGACTGGTGGGGGATGTTTGCTGTCTATTTGAACGTTACGATTGACATTGATGTACTTGTGATCCTTTTCGTAAGATTCCGTTTGCACTTATGTCAAGGGATAGAGCAACATATACGGTACTTGTGTAACGTAATGTTTAACTTTAAGTTACTTCACGCACCAAAAAATACAGTTGACACAAAATGGATCATATTTTGATTCATTTTTTCTCTAAATACCTATATTTTTCTTACTCTAAAGTAAGATTTTAGAAGAGACGAGTTTGTTTATTTTTAAGTGACAAAAACCTGTCATCAAAAACAAGGCCTTGACAGTGAGCTCCTCTCGTAGGTTATGGGTCACGTTGAAGTGACAACTTGAAAATATGATTGATCATTTTGTATTCCCCTTCTTTTTCCTGAAATATCTTATAATTTTCCATTCTCGTATCAATTGTTTTCAGAAAAGCAGTATACGATTATTATGCACGTGAATGTAATTCCTTTTACAGTAATTTTGTTTTAATATCAGTCGATAGTCATAGCTGTTATATTACTTGAATATATCTGAAATTTGAGGAAATTATAGCAGTATCTCGCAAAGTGTTCACTTCTACCATATTTACCAATCGTGAAAGGAAAATTATCTTTATGGTAATGCAACAAATATACTTTTTTAGTTTACACAGTTTAACGCTTAGGTCACTCAAAGTGCAATAATATAAAGCAAATTATCTGTTTCGTGCAGCAACAAATTTTCGAGTAGGACAAATCTCAAGTGTTGAGTTATTAATGATGTTTTTCTTGTAGTCAACGCGTTGACAGAGGCCAGAGAAAAGTGCGACGCCGAAATATTTCTTGACAATACCTCTCCAAATTGTTTATTTTTTCAAAAACAAAACGAAAATCATTTTTCATGTTGATCTGCGATGGGTTTGTTCAGTCTTAGAATCAATAATTGTACAAATACTATGGGTCTCCGGGGAAAACGAGTTATTGTGTCGATAGAGAGAAGAGAGCGGAAGAGGTGGGGGAAAATGAAAGAGAGAAGAGAGAGAGAGAATGTAAGAGATAAGAGACAGACCGACAGACATAGAGAGAAAGAGAGAGAGAGGTAGACAGACAGACAAACATAGAAAGAGAGAGTGAGAGAGAGAGAGAGTGATGTGATAAATAGAATGTACATTTGTTGAGAGAATCGGGTCAAGAAGACAGTAAATTGGTATAGTGTTTCTGTGCTACTTGAGGGGGGGGAGGGGTAAAATGCAGACAAGCTAGATCCTTCAACTATATTACATATGAGAAAAAAGTAAATATAAGCATGTACATAACAGGGACATCGATGAGCACAGTGATATAAAACAGAGAAAGAATTTGAGTGGGGGAGAGTGAAGTTAAAAGTCATTCGGTAAGTGGATGCGAAGAGGTACATGCAAGGTATGATAGCTAGCTCTGTAACTGAGCTGACACACATCAATCACAACATACGTGAAATATTTCACAGAGCCATGCATAAACATTGTTATGTTTTAGAAACAAGGAAGAAGAATACTGACATTCGACAAGGGAACAAGATGAATGGCCAATCAAAAACTAGATGTCATCTACGGGACATCGACCTATGTCTGCCAACCGCCTCCAAAGTGTGATATATTGTAACGGTTATGAAGATGTATATTCAGGTAGAAAAGTTTTTTGGGCCCAATAATGGAAATGTTATTGTTTGTTTGTTTGTTGCTTTCTGTTTTGTTTTGTTTTGGGTATTGTTGAATAGGTAAAGTATAGCCTAGACGCGTAACATTGTTGGTTTTATGTCAGTCGAGTACCATCTCGTCGCTCTAGCACTGGAACGAAAATGAATAAACCTTTTCCTCCATATGCAGTTTTTGTTTCCGCAGAATTAGATTGCTACTACTTATTTTAGTCATCACTGTTCCATCATATACCATAGAAGTTCTCAAAAGAAGTGTGAAGCTAAATGTTCGATGCAATACTCAGTAAAAGTAGTCAGCATAGCGGCGGGGTGATAACAAAATATGCAGTTTTTATTTTTCTTCTTAGATTTGCGAGGTATAAGTATTCAAGCATCTGAGTTTAGTGTTACACTGGGTCTAAAGTATTCACCGTTTGCTTGTGATAGGACAGTGACCTAGTTTCATGGGAGTTTTCCTAAAATAAACCCTCTTTTAATGTTTAAAAATAGTAGGATTTGATCCGGGATTTGATGCAGTCACCCCCCCATAACGCTTTGTCTTTACGCATGCCATAGAACCGCGACCTTTGCTGCGTGACCTCCAAATAAAAAGTGAGAAGGGAAAAAAACCTCACAAGCTTTCCATGCAGGATATTCCAACATCCACTGTACAATCATGGACCTACAACACTACACACTTCAAAGCAGCCTGGTATTTTTGAAACTTTCATAAATATTTAGACCATTGTTGATAAGCTCGTACGACAAAGACAGATAAACTAACACTGATGACTGCCAACATGGTGCTCAAGATGAGTTCTTAGCGAGGAAAGCCAGGGTCATCGTAATGTCAAGAGCTCGAGGCCTTGGGTCATCGTTAGAAGGAGTTTATACCAGACCTTCCCCCATAGCACTGAAGCAACATGAGAAGCATGCTAGCTTTGAGCTGAAACAAGGCAGAAACGTAACATTCTCCAAAATGTATGTTTCTCTTTGACGTCATGATTGTTTTTCCGTTGAACCATGAACAAAAAAAGATGTAAAGTTCTTCAAGATTTTTTACACTATCTCCCATCTTTCATTTACAACATAATGTTCCCCGGTTTTCTTGTATGTGAACGTCACTTTATTATATAAAAAGCTGGCAAAATAAATAGCGATCACCCATTTTCATCTTCATGAATTAAAAACGCCATTTCCGCTGTATTTCATGTTACGTACGCTTCACGCGGAAAGTGAATTCTTAGTGCAGCTACTTAAATTACTCTGAATTTCGATTTTTCAATTCACGTTTCTCCTATTTTCGTAAAGACCATTTTTCTTGAATTTATAGAATGGTATGTAAATTCTTATTCAATGCATCAAGCTGCAATAATGATTTTCATAAAGTGCTTCGGAAGTTGTAGGATACAGAAGTTACATGATATTACACTTATGATAGTAGTATATTGTCTACCAGACATGGAGATATAATAGAGTAAATACAATACAGAGATAGAGACTCACTGTTGTTTAGAAGACATGAGGGATATTCAATATTTCAATCTTTGCACCTCTCTTATCACATGATAACGGGATGAGTATCGTGTGGGTAATGTAAACGAGAAACTCTGCGGGAGAAGTGGTATGGTCATGCACGATTGGAGGAGACAGGGGTTCAAACCCCCCCCCCCCCCCCATCCATCATCCTCTCCCAAGATGAAGTTGGGAGTTAGAATACAAGAAGATGGATTTGAATGGTACATGGGTCAGGAGTAAAGTATGTGTTTAATCAATGCTTTCCATTTGGGAAATAGGTATGAAGTTGAAGGAAAAAGTGCAATTAATAAGAAGAAAGGAGATTCCAGGTGTAGGCCTATGCAGACTATTTTTTTTTCATTATCAGATAACAGGTTTAAACTGATAATGAAAACAAAAATAGTGGGTTTCTTTTATGACACCTTTCTAGCAATATACGTAAATAAGAAAATGATTTACTTTCCTTGTTTAAAAAAATATAAAGTATCCACATGAATCACAGAAAATAAGTTTAAATCTGTCTATTTTTGATTATATAAAGTGACCAATGTTTTTCCTATACAGGTGATTCTTGTGAGAATAAAATGAATGTGTATATGAAATGTTTTATTCAAAGTTTCTGAAATAATTTTAAATTGCATGAGAATGTTGCACAGTGTCTGAGAATGATGTGAATGTAGATGCCATAATAGCATAGCTTAATAATTCTACATTAGTAAAGTTTGAAATGTTTATTTTATAAGGGATTGGTCACGTTCAACAATTTGGTTCCACATTTCCGAAGAAGTTCTTATCGCGGAGCCCCTATTAGATCAATACGATTTCAATCTGGTTTTACCATTTCATGTGGATTTGTAGGTTTATCAGATCCTATCTTAAGATTTTGGAGATCGTACTCCAATACCGATTATATTAAAGTCATCAAATTGATATCTAATTACAGAGAGCAAATAAAGAAGTGCTTAGGAAAGCAATACAATCATACGAAATGTAAATAATTAGACGAATAACAAAGGATTTAAATACATATTCTAGTATCCCTGGATAGGGTTGATAAACTGTCAATCTGATTGTTGAGATTAGTATGATATTTCTTGTCAGTTATAGACAGAGGAACAAGGTTTATAAATTTAAAAAAATAAAAAAATGAGCCGAGAAACCAAGACTAGTGGTGTGATTTTACATATTGGCTCAAGATAATTATAGTTGCGATACTATAATATAATCTATTACATTCCAACTCGGGGGAAGTGCCATATTGAATCACTTCAACAGTATAATGAACATTTTGAGTGTGTAATTAGATGATTGTCTCAATTGCTAATAACATATAACGTAAAACGGATCAATATGTGGTACATGCACCCTTCTGTCATGTCTATCATTTCTATGCAAAGCATAATCCTCTCCTCTCTACACGACTTCGATTTAATTTAGGTAATCTCAAATTTCCGAGCACATTATTGCTAACTAGTCTGAGAGTAAATCGTTAACAATTATCTGAGCATTACTAGGTGTGTGATTATCGATATGATATTGTTACCGGTCTTCGCAAGTAAATTTATTCCAGTAGCGAAAAGTTCATTCGTACGCCCCTCCTCACCAAGTAAGCTTCTTTTCTTTTCCCTTTTTTTTTTTTTTTGGGGGGGGGGGGGTGGGATTTCTTTACTATTTTTTGCAAATAATTCGATTGAACAGTGAGGGAATTGGGTGTACGATATCATCGTTGTCTCCTCTGACAATCTCTGTCATGCAATGATTGTATACTTTTCTTGCGGGGGTGGGGCAAACAAATAATTCCGAATGTTATGGTGTTTTTTTGTTGTAAACCTGTGCCCCCTTGAAGAAGAAAAAAGATCCATGGCGCCGCCCCTGTCTCGTAAGACCTTCTTAGTGGATTCCAGTCGGCCTTATCTTGAGGCTGACGATGAAGAAGAGCGCGATATGAAAATATTCTCTATGTTTCCAGCCATTGACCATGTTGACTTACAAGTAATCGACCCCATACTGCAATTCAAGCTCCAAGCACTCACCAACAGGGTGTACAAACAACACATGCTGCTAGCTAAACATCGCCATCATGGTTCGTCCTCTTGCTAACAAGGTCTAGCTATTTTTTATGTTTAGTTCTAGTTTTCTTTTGAAAGGACCGTTTTATGATCATAAATGACATGTTGATTATGTTTTATGAATGGAATTGTAATGGTAATTTCCGATCCGGTAGTTGGAGTTTAACGCCTCTGAGAGCAATTTGCCTGAAAGCACAGACCTTGTACTCTAAGGAGGGATGTTGGAGGTTAAAATGGAAAAATAATAAATTGCAATTATTGCCGAAAATGTACGACCTTTAATTTCGAAACAATAACACAACTGTAACGAAGTATGTTTTTGTTTATGGGAGACAGTCCAACTTTTCAACAACAAAATATTTTGTAATATTAGAAACAAAGTAAAAGTGACGTAGCGTCTTATCTTCAGTTTTATAACGTTGAATTTATTATTCATTTTAAGATTTACAAATGCAATATGCCAATATTCACCTATATGCCTTCATAATGTATCATGGTTTCAGACATCAGATGTATACATCTTTCTCTGAAAACATATACTATACTCCACTGTAATATTGGAGCCAACACATAGAGTGCATCACAAGACGAGATAATTCTATCAGGTTAGCATTGTACTTGGCTTTTTTTAGACCATAACACTGGGTTGGTTTGGTATAATTGTAATGTCTTTTAAGATTGGAGGAACTAATTAATAAGGGAAAGGATTTTCTAAACCACAATCTTGTAGTATATCTCTCTCCGTCCATCGTGCGTCAGAGTGCTCATCTCAAGGATTACTCACCTGGCCTGCATGGTTAAGGTCAACGTGAGAAAGAGGTCATTAGAACGTGGCGTGAGCAGTACTAGTGCTTCTGCTTTTGAAGCTCTAGCCCCCCCCCCCCCCTCCCCCCCCCCCCCCCACACACACACGCACGCACATACACACATACAAAGAGAGAAAAATAACATTCGTTAACCCCCTATTTTTTCTTGATTATAAATTAATTTGAGAGACACATTTTGAAAATTAATGCAAGAACCCTTAGCTCCAAAAGCCCCTACCCCCCCCCCCCCCCCCCGAAGAAAAAAATATTCCAGAACCGTGCCTGGTTGTGAATTTGAATCATGTCAAGGTATCCATGTGAATTGATTTACAAAAATGCTTATTATTCCTGGTCATGGTGATCATTCAATACATCTTTTACGAAGACATCTTCAAGGAGATACCCACACGTCCAGGTCATTTTATTACGTCGGTGATGATATACAGATCATGATTTTATATCATTTTTCTTACCTTCGTTGACCTAAACAAGCTCCAGCCACTTTCAATCACCAATGTATATTTCTTTTTTTATTTGTATGAAACACTCACCAATATATGAAATGACACGTTTCAGGATACGACGTAAAAATATGATGATGTCCACTGAACAGACCGATGAAATATTTGATCTTCGCTTTCATGCTCAGGGATGTCCTTTTCAATGACTAATAGTGCAATTTGACGAGAGATGTTGGAAAATTGATATCGAGTGGAAATACTTCATATATTTGTTCTTTTTACACTCATTGACAATGATCTTTCTCATATACCCAAGTGTTGTCTCGGCAGGAAATGCTTGAACGCTCACCGTAGGCTTGACGAATATATTTTAAAGGGAAAAGTGGCTTCCATTATTTTGAGCTCCAGGCACCAGTATCAAATATTATTTTTTGGAAATATGATTCATTAATGGTACAAGAAAGCGAAAAGGTAGTGTAATAAACGAGGGGGAGGTGAAATACAATGTTTTAGATGTATCCTTCGTGTCAGGTCAGATCATCATCACGTATCCCTTTTACAATTTTTGATATTTTCAAAAAACTTTATGGCCCGAATTCTAAAACGTTTAAACCGACGCTGGGTTAGGCTTTTGTTTAAGATCAGGCTTACCAAAGGAAGTTAGTCTAAGGACAAAGTTTTCCTTTTGTTAAACGTGATTTTAGAACCAGGGTCAAGTATAACCAAACTATAAGAATGCGGACCTATGGGAATATAGTTTTTGTCATAATATAATTATGTACATATATAACTTTGTGACCCGTTAATTTCTTTTGTGATGACATATCATTAGACTTTCTATTTGAGACTTTGACATGATTTCATTGAACATCGCTGCCATTGCCTTCTAATGGATTCTGTGTTTGTATTTGTTAAAACTTGTTTTCTTTTGCTTTAGACGTTTCCTTTTGATTTGTATGTTCTATTTTCATTTCTACCATCTAGGTTGGCGACCATGGGCGTCGTGGTCATCGTGTTCCAAGGAATGCGGAGCTGGTCATCAGACTCGACGTCGAGTGTGCGTTCGTGATGTCCCCAATGCATGCGAGGGAGATGCTAAACAGAAACGACAATGCAATAACTTCGACTGTTCAGGTGAGTTCAAACAATGTTCTTACTCTTCGATGTCTGCACAAAGATATACTAAAGGGAACGGGAATTGTTTTTGTAAATGTCAAAATCATTTCCGAGGTTGTTAAACCCTAGTTTTGAAGGGAAATGGCGCGAAGAATGGCAACTATGTGTCGCGTCGAAGCCCTACCCGTCTAACCTATTTTGTTGTCTCCCATGGTGATCTGCGTAGCTGAAGTGATACCTGTAATGTTATCCTATGAAACGGATGTGATCGATTTACCACAACGAGATCATGGTTTCTTGTAAGAAAAATATAGCTAAGTGGTTGTGTTTTCTTACACCACTCAAAAAGGAATCATACTCTTTACCTTTTGGGTTTCGAGCATCGATTACAAAAAATGGGGGTTGATATTGTTGTCGGCTCTTATGCACTCCAAATGATATTAGAAACAATGCTCTAGAATAAAATTCGATTTGGGGGGTTCGACAGTTTATGTAATAAGTTGTTAATGTACCAGCATTTATCCAGTCATTGCATCCTGTACATCTTGACTTCTTAGTTCCTGTGATCTTCCTCTCATCCTTAATTGATTAATATAATTTTGGGGTGTTGCCCTTTCTTCCCCATCATAAATTGGCCATGTAATCATCACCACCACCAACATGGTTATGATCTTAGCAAGACGTATAGCACAACTTTCATTACCATTTTAATGAGATCGGTGTCAATGCATTATCCCTGTCAGCACCGTCTAATTCAACGTCAACTCTATCGCGATCTCACTCGCCACCCCGATCGTCACCCTGCTACCGATGGATATCTGGATACCACCGGCCATCATCAACCACCTCATCATCGTCATCACAAGGCATCCACCCCCCCTCTCAGTAAGAAGATATCATTGTCGCCTAAGCGGTGGTATCACTACCATCGGAAGCGATGAATTCCATCTATGTCTGCTCCAAACATCACGCTAGACTGTACTAGAAAATGATAGGGGGTGAATGACGTTTCGTCGTGAATGCATTGATAGAAGCATGACCGGAACATGACCTAGATCTGATCGCAAAGACTTTACAGAAAAAATCAGCCTGAGAAAATGTTGACTGCCTTGAGCGTCGCCTATTGAACTGTGCGAACACGACACTGAAATGTTACATAATCCGAAAATGATATCTGCAGTATAGGGTATTGATATTGCCCTTATCATAAACCCAACCACCACCACCACCACCACCACCATCACCACCACCACCACCTCCACTACTACCACCATTACTACCACCATTACCACCACCATCACCACAACCACCACAACCACCACCACCACCACCTCTACCACCACCACCACCTCTACCACCACCACCACCATCACCTCGACTACCACCACCATCACCACAACCACCACCATCACCACAACCACCACCACCACCACCTCTACCACCACCACCACCATCACCTCGACTACCACCACCACCACCATCACTACCACCATCACCACAACCACCTCTACTAATTTCACCACCACCATCACCTACATGTAGTACTTTTTGCCACCAGTGATACTCTCATTTCTTTAAGAAGAATAAATCTGAAATCATTATGCCCTTGAGATTATAAGTTCCAAAGTTCTTCTGTACGACGTCGTAACCCCAAGTTGAACCTTCTCTCTTCCAGACACCACTACACGTGAACAGATGAAATAACCTTACTCATGGGTATCTGTTTGAATAAACATTTTCACCTCGAATGATGTCAATTTGATGATTCTCACTGATTGACTGACAGTCCTCTCGTCGAGTGGAACTGAATGTGTCAAGTTTTGGGCTAAAGTCTGAACCCCCACGACCTTGTTTTGAGGAAAGAGACGTACTAATGATCTCTCAAAGTACGAAACATTGTTGGAAAGAAAGTTCATGGAGCTGTCGGAGAGATTGGGGTTACCCCAAGCTAAAAATTATCAACAAGTGATTCACCCATCAAACTGTTTATTTTAAAAATCTTCATGAACCACAAATTATATGAAATAATAGTCATGTTTATATTTTTTCTTGGCAATTAACAACGCGATATCAGTGTTAGTTGGTTCATGCTGAACGTATTAGTCAAACTTGATATGATCACAAATTTTGGATATTTGTGATAAATACATCAACGAAGCTTTTTTTTAAAGAAGGTGAAATACAAATGTTATTTATGTATTTGTTGTCACTGTCCGTATGTTCCTTTCTTTCTCTCTTGTCCATTAATTCGATATTCTCTCTCTCTCTCTCTTTCTCTCTCTCTGTCATCAGTTTCCAATATCTCGTTCTCCTTCCCTCACTCTCCCTATTTTTATTTCTTCCTCATCTTCTCTCTCACTCTTTATTTCTCTATCTCCCCCTTTCTCTCTCTCCTCTTCTCTTATTTCTTCCCTTCTCTCTCTCTCTTTCACTCTCTCTCTATCTATTTCTCTCTCTCTATCTCTCTTTCCCCCTCTCCCTGCTCTCCTTCTCCTTCCCATTCTTCACGTCGTCCCTATTTTCTCCAACACTTGTCTACTTTCCCTCGCTTAAAAAAACAACATGAAAACAGTCAAGTCAACCCACACCTCTCCACTTACATTGTGGTAACATAACAACATAGCATTTGTTGTTGAAAAATAGATCTTTCCCACACCCAAATACAGTAGGTCAATTAACCAGTCTGCGAACTTTTAGAGCACATTTACATCAATTGATACACCTCTATCGCGTGATGAACAAACCAGGTGGAAATAAGTGGTTGAGAAAATTGTTTCAATTTGTTTTGTTGGTGTTAAATTCAAAAACATCTCATAAGAGCCTAATAACAACAAAACCATTTAACTCGAACATTTCGAAAGTACAGTCAAAGTCGTTTTGGAGAGGATGGAAGTACGGGTAATATGACCAATTTCGACTGGAGCTGACTTCCTCTTTCTTTTTTACGCGGAAAATTTAGTCGACTCGAGCTTGAACTTTATATTTGCCAGACATAATTATGATATTCAAAACAACAAACAAATAGATGCAGAAACCAATAAATCAAATCAAATCAAATCAAATCAAATAGTCTACGATTAATTTTGTCCGAATTATTGAAAGATTGTGGAACGGTATAAATAAGATATCCGTAAATCAGATATCATTAAATCAAATATACATTGTAAACAATATTTTCTATGGTCATGACGTTTTATTCAAAGTATGTGATTATGACGTTTGCGTCGTGTATGAGCACAATAATTTGTCTGATCAATATTGATTGGATAGTACTTAGACATGATGCTTAATTATAAAAAATTCCCTGGGAAAATATTTATTTGACTAAAAACTCTTTGTAAGGAGGAGAGGGGCGCCGAATAGGGAGCTGGTTATCCAAAGACTTCCCATAATGCTTTGTAACGCCATGGACTCTTCCGCAATAATCTGCAACATTAAAATTGTAGGCCTATCTAGATACTTATCCACAATTTGGAAGTTGCTCAAAAAGTTGAACAGCTGATAAAAAAAAAGATTAACAGAATTGACTTTCGTTTTTGTTCTATGTTAAAATCATAGTTTCTGATATAGAAAGGCCTATCTTTCCTGCTACGGTTGCTGATAGATTTAATTATTTCTGTTTGGCACTCATTCGATGAATTGTTTTATGTAAATGATGATGTTCCTGTATCAAATTTAAATTAAATTAGACAAAGGGCTTTGTCCATGAAAGTTCGAAACATCATTTGATCTCATCTGTTATTAACACACATAACAAAAATCACTCAACACACACACAAAATGGACATCATAAATTTTGCAAGAGCCGGATGACTTTAAGAATTAATATACTAGCAAAGAATAATGATTTTATTGGACTGAAGCCTACTTTCAAACTGACATTTTATTGTTAAAGGGAGGAATAGTACTTGGTTTACTTTTAACCTTTTAGCTGCTTTTGTCGACTTATGGAACACCTCATCCACAATTATTAGACTTGTTAAAGTATCGCATTTGCAGTATTCTCACAAACTTTTCACTATCTCCTTTATCTGTTTTTTTTTCTTTCCCGCTTCTTAGATGTGAAAGACATGAAGAAGATCCTTCATCTTGATGACTTTCCTCCCGGGGTTCGTCGGGCTCCAAGTCGTTGGACAGCTTACAGAATCACGCATCAAGCCAGAACGCTTCGTGTTCCGACCAGCGATATCTACGGCAAGAGTTTCCCGCACCAGTTCGCCGTACTCCTCACCGTCAAACCCAAGGTTACGCTACGCAAAAACCGCGGAGATCCGTACGCCTTGCTTTTCACCGACGCTGATGGCAACATTCAATTTGGCATCAAACTCGCAAATACCCCTTCCGTCGTGTATAGTCAACTGGACGGGACGCTCAAGGAACTAAATTTCACCGATTATGTTTTGGATAGGAGCTGGCACTACATGGCTTTTAGTGTGAACAAGCATACAGTCACGTTGATTGCAGACTGTAAGCAAGTGTTCACACTCAACATTGAGAGGAGCGATCGAGCAACGATTGATGCTACGGGTACGACATCAATCGGTGGTGGATATCGAGCAGTCAATAGTGCTTATTTTGAGGTAAATATCACATTCTCCTTGGTCATTGGTGATCTATACCGCAATATACAACCAGAGATAAGCAGTGGAATGTTAATGACAATTCAAAACATAATGAAATTTAACGGTGTGAACGAAAAGTTAGTAAAACGGAAATCGTGGATGTGGTAGAGATAATAAAATATTACTTTATTTCATGATTATACTATAACAGAAGAGTCCTTATCTTTATCTGATATTATCTTGAATTGAAAAGTCGGTATATTGTAATTTAAGTATTTGAATTTAATTTCAGGGTGATATCGATCAAATGGTTTTGACGAATGACACGTCAACCGCAGAGTTTCAGTGCCTGCCACAAGAAAGACGTGTAAGTATATGATCACATATTCTATCGTTCTCTCTTCCCTGCTCCATGACCCCCCCCCCCCCTTCACCCTCTCTCTCTCTCTCTCTCTCTCTTTTTTTTTATCTCTTTCTCTCTTTTTCTCTCTCTTTCTCTCTCTCTCTCTTCTCTCTTTCTCGCTCTTTCTCTCTCTCTCTCTTCTCTCTTTCTCTCTCTTTCTCTCTCTTTATCTCTCTCTCTCTCTCCCCCACCTTCTCCATGTCTATCTATATCTCTATCTCTCTATCTCTCTCTATCTCAATATATCGATCCTTAATTTGTATGTTATTGAATACCATGTGAGTCTCTTTTTCTTTCTTTGCCGCCAAGCTGCTAATTAAATGCCCGATCAAAATAATGGTCTACTTTTATGCACACTTATGAACTTTTAGAAATTATCTAGTCAGTCAACGAGACCCTCCATTTGCAAGACCATCTATAACACCTTCTAAAACCTAGATAGAGATATGATAAGAACAGATGCTCGTTACCAGATGAACACTGTTATGTTATTCTGGTCGTATGAGCATAGTTCATCTCGTCAGGAATGGTGGTTATTTTACCTGACTGCTAAGAAAGCATAAATGCTTGTTAGTAAGCATAAGAGCCAGAGGACGGACGGCTTTAGGTCCTCTCCGAGAGTCGTACTCTTGAATTTAGAAACACATTTTTCTCCAAGGCATGATTATGGGGGAATCCACATTTATTTACCTTGAATGAATATTCCTTAAACCATGAAATGTAAAGTCATCGAAATTGTACAGCAGCAGGTGGAGTTTGACCTGGATTCTCTATTCACTATCTCTCAGTTTCCCGACCTCCTAGACATTGCATCGACTGCGCCACCTTCGAGCTCAGTGAACGGCATGGATACATCCTTCGACATCGATCTCGTGTACGACAACCTCTTCGATCCATTCCTCTTCATGGACACAGAAACGACTACGTCAATGCCCATGGACACCGTGTTTCCTTCGTTTTCGGAATCCGACATCACTGAGGATAGACTGGACGAAGCGAGTGTGTCTCCGACTATGCCTTCGACCACTCAAAGAATAACTAAAAAGGTAAAGTGACTTATGCAGAGAAACACAATTTTTGTATTGCAATTCAGTGTCGAATATGATGTAGAAATAAAGTTGTATTAAGTTTTCAAGATAGAAGAATTTCTTTAGACAGGTGTGATAGTCAAATAAAAATAAAGGCCAATAATAAACACATAGTACAAAATATGACTCCATGAGGGAAAAGGACCCTCCAGCTTTTACAAAAATTATTATCAAGTTTGACAACTGAACAATTATGAATAAAAGAGAAAGAGGGAAGAGAGAGAGGGAGAGAGAGGGAGTAAAGATGTAGAAAGATGTTTCTTAGAAGAAAGCAATGAGGGCTAATACATTATGAAGGAAGAAGCAGATAAAGAAAACTGGAATATGCTATGTTCTTTTTCTTTTCTGCTTCAGATCATGACTCAAAGACCAAGAACATCAACTCCAGCGTTGACGAAATTGACGGTGAAGTTGGACAATGGAGCATTTGGAGCCAACCAGTCAAACAGTGATGTCATCAGAAACATCATGGATCCTGAGGAATCGGTAGAGTTTGGAGTGGAAAGCGAATCGCCCATTGATATTAACAATCATGCGACAGCCGAACCTGTTTACGATGACAGCAGTCGGAGTTCAGCTGGACGTTCGGATGCCACCATGAAGTCCACTGACGACTCGAGGTACTGGACGATAACGCCCACGACGCCGACGTCGCGGCGAGGACCAAGCGCGTACTCGCAGGTCAAGGTTTTACCTACGACGATCACGGAATCGACAACGCACAAGATGACGACGACAACGACAAAGAAACCAACCACAGTTCCTTCAACTACCAAAGCTACAACAACGATGACAACAACTCCCGCTACAACAACACCAGCTACCACCACTACCACAACCACTGCAACGCCGACAACAAGAACTATATCAACAACCACCCCATCGTCGACGACATCGACTGTCTCTCTGAAGTCGACGTCGGAGATGAATGATATTCTTGGTGATGCGGATGTTGATAATAACAGTGAAAGACCACTGAATGACGGTCTGATCCCGGCTCCTCCTGGTACTGATGCCCTCTCACCTGTCGCTCCGGCTATTGCTCAGCGTCCATCTATCTACCATGGTAGACCAATTGATGGTATGTTTTAACTCGAATCAATATCTTGTAACGAAGTACATAAGAAGTGTCTCTCAGTTTTAAGATAATCTAATGTAATTAAAGTCACCCCCCTCAAAAAAAAAAGGAAAAAAAAAAGTATATAATGGTTGAAAAAGGAATCATAAAAATGTATTAGGTAACGTAAGTACAATAAACTTTTTTGGGGTCATAATGTAATGTAGGCGTAAATTGGGAAGTTGATCTTTTCTCGGTAAATTTACATTATTTTGTAGGTATACCACCGTATTTGAAATATGAATAACCTATTTAATCATTAAGCCACTTGTTTGTAACTTGATGAGATATACACTTCACAGTGCTGACGCGACGCTCTAGATCATGCCTTCTCAACTGGCGGCGCGCGCGCCACTTGTGGCGCTCGCGGTCAGTCGGAGTGGCGCGCGACTGTTGCAACAACAAAACAAAAGAAAGAATGAAAGAAAGTATATATTTTAGAATTAAGTACTCAGCTAAATCAAGAAGTTGCAGTCGAAATTGAGCCCCAAATGCCTGCTTAACAAACAAGAAGAAAGGGGAATTTGTCGTTTTTTACCATTTCATACGAATCTAAACCTAAGGTCTGAACAACAATTAGCTTACGATGGGATACCAATTTTAAAATTGCCAATCTCTGGAAACATCTTGTTTTCATTTGTTTGGTTTTCACTTTATTTTGAGATTTCCTGGGGATATCGCACACACAAAAACTACATATAAATATACCTCCAGTGTAATTGTTCCGAGGAATCGTACTATTTTTTTCACATCAATATGAAATTATGATTGATTATATTGTGGAATGAAATGGTGTTAAAAATGCCCCATTTGGGCCTTTAGAAACCCCCTAAATCCCCCCCCCCCCCGCTTCAGGGGGCTCCGCCCCTACTACCCCCGTTAGGGCTTTGCCACTGAGCCCCACCCATTTTCGGCTCGGTCGCTAATACGCTCCCTCGCAGCATAGTCAACCATACAGGGTGGCACTTCAACTACAAATTCTTTTCGTTTTGGCACTTCTAATAAACTAGTTGAGAAGGCCTGCTCTAGATACATGTATACTTCTTTACATAATTTATACATGATTTTTTTCGCTTCCTAGTAAAGTACCTCGTGAAGATGCAATGGCATAAAGCCAAATAAAAACCGTACATACAACTCATTATCGTTGTCGTGTTGACCGGTACTTCCGGGTAATTTTTAATCGAGTTTAAAATGTTTTTTTTTCCTGATCCCATGAAATATATATTTTTGTTTTACATGACTAGAAATTGCGAACTGGTCGACGTGGAGCACATGTAGTCGGACGTGTGGTTCGGGGACCCGGTACCGGTATACAGTATGCAGCCCAGATTCGAAGCTCCCTGACTGCAGAACTGGACGCGGTATTGCAGCCCAACATAAATCATGTCAACTCAACAATGATTGCAAAGGTTTGTAACGATTTAAATCGTAGATGGTTCTCCTAGAGAAGGAAAAAACAGGCGTTGGCTACTTTAATCAGTGAATAATTTAAAAAGAGATGGGAGATATATTTCGAAGCAGTGAAAGAAAATTTAGAAAGAAAGAAGACATTGGAGAGAAAATATTTAAGCTATAGTATTTCATCTTAAAACATTGCGCCAATTTAATCCGCATTATATTGTACTTGCCATTTGAGAAATTTAGGAAACTGAATTTAGAATTCATTCCCTCTCTCTCGAATTGACTATAACAGGTGTACTAAGGTGGAGCGATTGGGGTGCCTGCACACAGACTTGTGGTTCTGGGTTCGAGACCCGAGTGGCCATCTGCAGAGACATCGATTCCCATGAGAACTGCACCAAGGTCGGCCAGTTGATGATCGAGCGAAGGGGCTGTGAGGGACTCTCGGAATGTCCAAGTAAGCCATCTACATATTTCTTATCCTCAATATCTTTTTCATCATTGTCGTCGTCATCGTCGCATTTATGTTCATCAACATCAACAGCATCATCACCGACATTATCATTGTCACTATTATCAGTAGAGTCATCATGCTGTCGTTCACGTATAGTAAATATGTACCCATTAAACTAGCGATATCATGTTGTTAATGCTGAGCAGGGCTATCCATCCGTATGTATTATTATGTATATATTTTTGCTTTGCATCTTTTTTTTTATACGGAAACAAAATACTACTACTACTAAAACGACTATCATCAGATTTTCCTTAATTGTAATTTCGCATCAGTATCATCATTTTACCTTTCCATTTCGTTTTTGTGACGAATTTCTCTCGTTACTCTTATGAGAAATTACTTCAGTCTTACACTGACCGTACCTCCCAAAAATGTGTTTACATGATCACTAAATTGGATAACGTTGATAATTTCGAGTGAAGAAACGCACAAACCATTGTTTAGAATGGAGGTTGAGGACTGGAGTATAATGTTATGTGGGGTTTTGGGAGCAGTCCGAACGGGTTTTCTTAATTCTGTCGTTCATGTATTATAGTAAATATGGGATAACTTAATAGTTTCATTAAGGTATTGTTATATACTAATACATTAATTTATAATAAATATAGCTTGATTGATCATTGATTGATTCAGTTTTTTTTCTTCTAAATTCTAGATTACTGTATTGGTGGATGTTTGAATGGAGGAACGTGTATGCCAGGAGGTGTTTGTCAATGTCCTGCTGGATATGAGGGACGAGTGTGTGAGACAGGTAAGATATGATCTTTCTTTTCTTTCTCATCGTTTATCTCACTATCACTATTTTCAATTTCCATATTTCATGCTAATAATATCTTGCTATACGTATAATAATAATAATATTAATAATGATGAGTGTTTATAAAGCGCAGGTATCCACCAGGTATACTGCAGCTCATAGCACTCTACAAACAAAATTTATCTAAACTACTAATTATTTTCATCTCTTTCACCACTCTTTCTAAAACACCTCTCTATCTCTTTTAATCACTCTAATCCCCTCCTCCCTCTCTCTCTCTCTCTCTCATTCTGATGCTACTTTCATTTAAAAAAATTGTATTTCTTTCCTAAATCTTCCTCTTGTCCACGTCGGAGTATACTTTACTCCGACATCAAGGAAAAAGAACTGATTACAGTCAGATATTTGTAACGGGGCACATTTGAAAGGACGTATGTATGATTAAAATATGTCATCATTTTCGGCTCAGCATCAATAGTTTGCTTGTAATAATTTGCAATCCATTTCCATGTTTCTTTTTATAATTTAAAATTTTACAGTTACTTTCACTTATTTATTTTTTGTTCATTCATTCTCCATCCATTTCACTATAAGTTTGCTGCATGTTATTTTATTTTATCATCAGAGCTTTGTCAGCATTCATGTAAGAACGGTGGAAGGTGTGTTGGAAAGAACAAGTGTCTCTGTCCATATGGTCATTTACCCCCGTTTTGTGAGCGTAAGTTGAAAGTAAAACTGTTTCTGTTTCCTGTTCTGTTCGGTATCTACATGTATACTCAGATTATAACATGAACTCCACCCAGTAACACATTAGATCCTTCATTCAGTGACGTTATGAAGAAATGATTTGGCAATGAGTCATTAAAGGAAACAAAAATGTCCGTACTTTAACATCTTGAAATCAGTATGAAAAGAAGCGGTTCAAACCTGTCAATCGGCAGACTTGTTAAAACTATTTTTCAAGTTTCATTACATAATACAAAGATGAATAAAACTTGTGGTGCTATATTTGGTTAGTTCAGTTGCTTGTTACTCTGATATCTCTTGAAATTTATACTTGTCTTTTCCATCAATGTTTTATTCATGTGCAATTCAGTTACTTGTAACTGCGATATATGGAAATGAATCAATAAATACCATTTGTCTATCTATCTCTTTATCTAATGATATATATATATATATATATATAATATGCAGAATACTGCAATTACGATATAGGGATCAATTTCTTGTCCTCATTGTTTCAATGACTTTTACTTTGTCATGGTCATTGTAGTTCATTATTTGTTTATAAATTGTATTCACAGCTCTTTGCAACCCTCCGTGTCAGAACAATGGACGATGTATCCACCCTGGAAGATGTGTCTGTTCTAAAGGATACACTGGTCCTGCTTGCAGTAAACGTATGCTGGTTATATATTATCCTTACCGTGATCCCTAATATACCATCGCATGAATCGCTGAGTTTCTTGAGACACAAAAATGTTCATGTGAAATCATGACATTATATGTTACCTCTCTTATCACATGAACATTTTCAGGAATTTTTTTCTTGCACAATCATTGCAATATTATGTGAATTGGCTTTATTTTATATTGATGTTAATATACACACTATAAACTCAAATGACGAAGACTAAATCGACCAGAAAAGAATGCTCCATGATATAACATTAAATACATAGGGGCCTTGAAAGAATCTTTTTGAAAATGTAATAATATTTGATTGATTATGTATCTTTCCTTTCCTGTATTTTTCAATCTATACAGCTATTTGTCGGTCTGGTTGTTTGAATGGCGGCACGTGTGTGGCACCGGACCGATGTCACTGTCCCACCGGATACTCAGGACCAGACTGTAATAAACGTAAGTCTCTTGCCTTGGGGATTTCTAAATAGGACTAAGTCTTGTGGTTCTAGGACCGATTAGACTTTTTTTAGTTTTAGTTATTAGTTCCTTAGGTCTTACGGGGGTCTTACATCTCATTGGTCATAAACATCTAACATGGTTATGAATATAGAAGGTAAATCAGAAGAACACCTCGATAAGCATGTATATAACATGTAACCAGTGGCGGATCCAGGGGGGGGGGGGGGCCCTTGAGAAAAAAAATCATGTAAATTCACGTGATTTTTACCTTTTTAGGCCCCCCCCCCTGGCGCTCAAGGGGGGGGGGGGTGCAAATTGAAAAAATTTCGAGGACCAAAAAAAAAAAAAAAAATTTCCCACTACCCCCCCCCCCCCCCCCCCCCCCTGAGCGACTTTTCGACCGGCGCGATTTTCAAATTTTCGGGAGCAAAACAAAAAACCAAAAAAAATTGTGCTCACTAACCCCCCCCCCCCCCCCCCCCCCCCCCCCCATGAGCGACTTTTCGACCGGCGCGATTTTCAAATTTTCGGGAGCAAAACAAAAAACCAAAAAAAATTGTGCTCACTAACCCCCCCCCCCCCCCCCCCCCCCCCCCCCCCCCACTGAGCGACATTTCGGCCGGCGCGATTTTCAAATTTTCGGGAACAAAAACAAACAAAAAAGTTGGGCCCCCTCCCCTAAGAAATCCTGGATCCGCGCCTGCATGTAACAGAGGGCTTCTACCAATCGAAACAAACAATTCTGTCAAAATTATAAAAGGTTTATCAAGAAAAGAGAAAGACCCAAAACACACAAATAGACAATATCAGGAATGAGAAAATATTAAGTGTAACGATGAACAAAGTGGACTAAGTTGATATAACAACAAAGGTAGTAAAAATATGAACAAAGAAAATAATTTGATGAATGGACTTTGAACATATTAAGGATATTTAATATAATGCGTCTTTCTGTATCATGTAGGAATGAAATGTTTTTGGTTCACTTTCACAGCTCAATGTAGTCCTCCGTGTGAGAATGGCGGTGTTTGTATACGAGCAGGATTCTGCAGATGTCCAGCAGGCTACAGGGGTATGGGGTGTCAAATAGGTCAGTAGATATCATTATTCAGTTCATCAGTTATTTTCAAAATTATGTATTTTAGACTGTTTGTACTTGATTTGTGGCAGTGGTATGATCTATCAAACATTATCTTCATTATCATCATGTGCAAGGTCTGTTTAATACAGACATCGATGGTCACGGCCCTCCGTTTCCGTCTATTATCTGCTCTTCTTAAAAAGCTGGTATTGCTGATTTCACTTTCGGCTGCCAGATTGTTCAGGTTTTAAAACATTATACTAATCTTGTCTATTACATAAAAGACTACAATGTCTGGTGTCATCAATTTGCCAACATGGCAGAGGATACAACTAATCAATCCTTTTCGAAGGTTTCATAATTCATGTCAATTTGTGTTTATGATGAGTTTTATCATTATTTACATAGCAAATATTTAATATGTTGAAGAAATAATGTCTACATCATTAATTGGCCACTCACGACGTGTGTGTGTGTACGTATGGAAGTTGTACGTATTAATATGTTTGTTTTATAACTTTGTAATAATGTTTGTTTTCCAGCGTACTGCAGACACTCGTGTTTAAATGGCGGGAGATGTTCTGGTCCAGATACCTGTACCTGTCCGAGAGGATACACTGGTGCTTTGTGTCGACAAAGTAAGAATTACATCTTCACCCAACCCTTCTTTTTCTGAATTCGTCCCAGTTTTGTTAATTGTTATATTTTACATAACTATTGTATCCAAGTCGACAATGTGGTCTAGTGAATCCAGTGGCGGATCCAGGGGGGATTACCTTTTTTTTTTTTTTAGATAGGTCCCCTCCCCTGGCGCTCAAGGGGGGGGGGGTGCAATTTTTTCAAATTTTCGAGGGCCTAAAAAAAAATAGTGCTCACTACCCCCCCCCCCCCCCCCACCCCCACTGAGCTAATTATCGGCCGGCTGTTTCGCCGCTAAATTGTTATCAGTTTATATATCAGGTTCTGTCTATATCGAATGTTTGTTTTTTCAGTTGCAAATAATGAAAATTATCAAATACATGAATAAACAATGATGGAAAAACAATATCTTTATACAAATTTCTGGTTGAATTAAATAATGAACTAAGTTGAATTATCTTTTTACTTTCTTTCTTTCTTTTCCAGGTAAATGCCCAGGAGGTTGTCCAGGCTATTCACAATGTATTGGCCTAAACTCGTGTTCATCATTTGGACGTCACGTGGTGTCATCGTCATCGACGACGAGGAGGTAGGCAACGAGTGACGTCATTAAAGCTCTGTTATTTGAGTATTTGTATTTCCATCACAATGGTGTTATCAAAATAATATACTGTAAAAGTGTTACGCTTTAAAAACTACTTTGTTACTATCCCATGATTGAAATGCGGATTCCCATCCGTACATTATTATCAAAGGCGTATCCAGAATACCTTAAAGGTGAAGGAGTGAAGGGTAATACAAATTTCAGTGGGTCTATACGACACTGTATCACTGTAAATATGTTATGATTCATGTCTAAATGAAATATCATTTTCATAAAGAAAAAAATAAGGCTACACAGAGGAATATTAAGCATATTTCTTTTATTCACTGATAGTATTCACCGCTTACATAAGCCATTTTCTGCCAAGTTATACTAGCAAAAAAGAAAGATAAATCGTTGGACATGGAATTAATGGACAATCCAACCCTCGTAATAAATTCATTTGAATGAAAGAAAAATCAGAGAAACAAATAAAAAATAAAAAAAATGAATCGGACCAATAATAAGAAATGTATAAATGTTTGAAATATGAGAACACCGTAGCAAATCTCACAATGGCAATAGTGAGTACTATTTTAAAAATGTATAACTTACTTTTTTTGGGGTCAATTTTCGCTCAAACTTCACCAGTTTACTTTTCTAATTGTTCTTCTTTCCTGTAGAGTTGTTTGTTATTGTGGTTGGATTTCCCTTTAATAGAAATGTGTTTATTCTTATGTCATATAACAGGAGACAGTGGTGTCCCCTGCAGTCGTTTATAGAGACGTACACTTTCACATACATCAAGCCAGCTATACAGAAGTACAGAGTGCGGTGTGGACAATATGGTTTAAATACATGCGAATCAACAAGGTAAAATCATAATGCTCATATTACTCTTTACCATAAATGCGATACGGATATAACAAAGTAGGTCTAAGTTTTGAGAAAAACATTGTTTGGAAGAATGATTATGTAAATAAATTAACATTAGTTATGATTCTTGATGAAAGCAATGCAAAACATGGACACTATAAAAAAAAATGATGATTTGGGAGAATGACAATATGAATAGATTAATATTATTTATGACTGTAGATGAAAGTGAAGAAAAAAAATGGAAAATATACAACTTTTATAGCACCATGGAAAGCCTAAAAGCGATAAAAGTAATGATAAAGCTAGTCAATGTCACCCCCAAATTATTTGATATGTGTATGCAATGTGTTTTCCCTACGGTCTTTCTTAATTTCTACAAATTCTGAATGATTGCATAACATGTGATTAGAGTAGAAGATGAGACAAAGTGTACATTACAACTCAAATTTGATTCAATTTGTGTAAAATATGCTTGCTAAAGTACATTCAGGAAATAGTTAATTATTTTTTATTTTTATTTATTTTAAAATTCATTTATAAAAATATATATATATATATTGTACGCATTTTAGACGATCAGTATTTTATGTTAAGGATATTGACATTTTTTCTTCTCTCTCTCTCTTTCTCTTTATCATGACAGGATCATTTATCAAGTTGGTTACCGCCAAAGTCGAAGGACCGCTTATAAATGCGCCCCTTACGGTTGATCAAGATGGGAAGTTTTTTGTTCAAAAGTCTGTCTTCTGCGCTCATGCCGATCACAGTTCTTATTCAACGTGGAGAACAATGAAGTGCCTCTTAATAATGGAATTGATGATTTCTATTTTACAAACTGACTTTATCTGAAAATGGTGCTCGTTTTTATATTTATATTGCATTTTTGTGAATATGTGAATATTAGGCCGTTGTGTGTACTGTGGAGAAAAGGGGGTATTCTATGCAAAACATAACTCGTTCGTGAGAAAAGACTTGGGAATTAGTAACCAAAATTTGCTATTAATAAATTACTATCATGTGTGTTCAGACACCTGTATTGATAAAACTGAAATAATACCTTTCTTCCATATCATGTTGCCATTATGCTGCCTTCGACAATCGATATTAGCAAATGATGGCACTAAAAATTGCTTCTTCCGTAAGTTTATATCCTTATTACCCCCTTCACATACACGGATTTTTCTTACGAGTCCTTACGGATCGCACAAATTGACGGATCTTTCACGGATCCTTACGATTTGACCACTTTTACGACCGGTTTAAGAGTTATTCCGAGCTGTTTGCGGTTTATTACGGATTATTACGAGTTATTACGATGTATTTACGGCAACAGTCGACGATTTGTTACGAGTTGTCACGGATAACTACGAGCAACTAACGTGTTAGTTACGACCTGTTTATGTGTTGTTACGAATAGTTACGAGTAAGTTACGAGTATTTACGAATCCTTACGATTTTTAGCCAAAAGATAACAACTGAATATGAAGTGTTCGAATTTGCAGCTTTTATACCTTTCCCTAAATCGTAAACAGTTCGTAAGCAAACGTAAAGTATACGTATCTATTCGTAAAGTACTCGTAACTACACGTAAAATGCTCGCAATAACCCGTATCAATCCGTAAAGCCATCGTAAAATGACCCGAATGAAATCGTAAACAACACGTAAGCACACGTAACCATCCGTTAACTGCTCGCAATAATCCGTAAAATGAATCCGTAAACACATCGTAAACTAACCGTAACGAATCGTTACAAAAATATGTTACGAGTCATGTACGGATTCTTGCGAGCAGTTTACGGATAGTTACGTGTCGTTGAGAGGGGTTTACGGATGGTTACGGATTGTTACGAGCTATTTACGAGCTATTTACGGACAAATCAATCCGTGGACAATCGTAAGAAGATTTTTGACATGTCAAAAAATTTGCCTCTCCTTTCACGGATCCTTAAGAGTGTCTACGAGTTGTTGCGAGTTGTGACGAGTTATTTACGGATACCAGCGAGTTATTTACGGATGCTTGCGATTGACTACGAGTTGGCGATCCGTAAGGACTCGTAAGAAAAATCCGTGTATGTGAAGGGGGTATAAGCTAGTGAAAATCAGTTTTTCAGAGCCGTTTCGGGTGAGAAATGATTCGTCAAGTACCAGGTATAATGCCGAAGTCCTGGACAGTCTTTTGAGTTCTCTGCGAATGGTCGCAAATCCATGCAATCTTGAACAATCTCCAGCCTTAGATTCTTAAGAATAGAACTTATTTAAGTTATTTTGGTTGATGCATTTAGACTATGAACTATGCAAATTATAACATCACCATCTCCACTTATGGGGTATTGATTGTATACCATCCGTGTTCGTGTGTATTTAAAAGTCATTTTTATAAACTTTGTGCTGCTGCATTTAAAGAGGCCTTACATGATTTTCAAAATGCAATGCTAATAATGAATGTGTATCAGTTTGTAAATCGATATTCATACATTATTAATGACATTTGTGATCGTGATCGGCATATGTTTAAATGTCGTTTATTTTCTCGTTTGCGCTGAAATAGCCAGTGTGGAATAAGAGTTACAGCACTTCACAATTGATCCAAGGTCGCTCATTCATTAATATCAACATCAGTTATCTTCCTAATCCTCATAACGTTTGATTTTGTACTCTCTTTACATTTTTGTATTCATTTACTGATACTTACACGTATGTAAACAATCAGTTTTCTTTCAGTGACAATGTTGCTAGTCATGATCCTTGCTCTGAACCACAAGACAAGCTTTGTAGTGACCGAAAAAAATAAAATAGAGAGGATAATCGGAACATCAAGGTAGATCATCAGCCCACTAGACCGGGTGCCCATGAGACCGATGCCGACCATCTTGACATGTCGGTCTCTTGTGTCTTGGTCTCTGGGAACCCTCAGATAACTTTTCAGGCCATATCTGTGAGATGGTCCTGTGGGCTGTCAGTCTCGTGAGCTGTAGTCGAGACGAATTATGCAATGGTATTGGAGACAATAATGATAAAATCAGGCTGACGTCACACTAATTCAGTCAATGATTCACATTTAGGCTGAAGCTGAAAATATTTTTTATATTCATGTTTATGATAAAGAGCAGGTGGCCCTTTATTATGCAGTTGTAATGTAGATATTTATACTTAACTTTATTTGATTAAAATCTAATTTTGTTTACAAACTTATTAATTTGTCATAATCATACCATGTATGTATTTTAGCTGATTCGCCGTAGTTATTACCTATTTTCATCGAATATTACATCATAATACTAGTTAGAAGTCAGAAATTAGAAGGAAAATGCTTTGATTCGCTGAAATAAGAATAGTGTAGATTATGCAGCGGACTATCTAAGTTTAACAAATGTTAAAATTTTTGATTTTTGCTAACCGTTCAAATTTGTATGAACATTGTGCAAAGATGTTGATATATTTATAACTGTTTACTTCAAAAATACAATAAATGTATGTTATTAGTTGAATATAGTACACCATATGAAATCAACTATATTAAAATTGATACCACCTGTATCCCTGGGAGTAGAGCATATTAAATGATACATTGTATATTTTTAGATTCCAAACACGTCTTGCTCCTAGCATAATTATTTACTTATGTGCCATTATTGTTTATGCATCTTAGAAATGAATATTTATTATGAAGTTTTGTTCACACCTTCTTCTACTTTGTTATTTTACTCTTCTCAATATACAAACTATCCCGTTATCATAGGGGAAACATTATAAGATTAGTATTTTCTTTCTGTGTTATAACATCAGTATTACTATGATTGCTGCTACACACTACTACTACTACCACTTCCACTAATTTATCAACTCTTAAATAGACGTTCAATATTGTTACAAGGAAGATTTACTAAAATCTATGCTGTAAGTCAAATTATTCAACTCTGTTTTCCTAAATGTGGTGTTTGAAAATGAAACTCGTCCTCATCAGGCGATATCGAATTGTCATGACAACTGTTCACGTGTTATTTTGAATGTTGTAAATTTATTCTGTGTAATGATAGTTCTTTTTGTACACTTTCTTTTCATGATGAAATGAAATAAAAAAATATTTTGTGTGAATATGTGCCGACTTATTTGGTTCACGTAATTTATTTGTCGAAAATAAGTGTAAAACCTATAAACCTTATAATACTATACATAATATCGTTTACAATCTTCTTCTCTTCCCCCCCCCCCCTCTCCCCTCTCCCTCTCTCTCTCTCTCTCTCTCTCCATTTTTTTTTTACAACGAGACTGCCCTTCCGAATATGATTATTATTATTCTCATATTATCATCTCTTTAAAATAAAAATCTATAGTAATAAAATGTGAAAAATATTTGGATAAGCAATGGCATACATTCATTATCATACCTCACTGTGAGTCATCTTGCGGAACTATAATAAGGTCCGTCACTTTTAATAGTTGACTGCAATGCGCAGACTGTACGATATTAACCTGTTAATGTCAACAAGATCATAATTTCGGGTCACTGGGAGGAAAGATCAATGCTTAAGTAAATCAACTTACTGATTAAACACATCCCGCCCCTTACATGTATCGCTGTGTACCATGTAACGAAAAATATGATTATGATAGTGTACATTGCGACATTACATCATAGCCCTATAAATAATATAATTATGCAAAATAGTTGTTTGAGAAAAAAAATCTTTCTAGGCACACGTCTTGTTATCATAGCATTATTGATATCAATGCTTCTTTTCGATACAAAGTATGTCCTTTAGAATAATAATAATTGTACTATGCAACTTCATTTTTGTTTCACGATGAAGTCAAACACATGTTGAGAATGAAAGTATATATTTTACATTACACTTGATGACCTTGTAGCCCCTCCTATCGAGTCCTCTCTCAATCCTAACACCACCACCATAATAATAATAAATAATAATATTTAATTTTTATATAGCGCTTAATACAAATGTCTCTAAGCGCTTTACAAATATACTATTACCCCGGTCATTGGATTCAGTGCTTGCACGCACGCACCAACACCTTCAACCGCTGCCACCACCATACAACCGCCACCACCACCACCAACCCCACTATCACCAACATCACCACCACCATCACCTCCACCACCACCAAAACCACCAAAACCAGCAACACATACAGCAGCACCACTTTCACCACCACCACCAACAAAACCACCAACAACATCACCACCACAACCACCAACACCACCACCACCACAACCACCAACACATACAGCACCACCACCTTCACCACCACCACCACTATACCACACCTAATATGGACATGAGCCCATGTTAGTCGGGATGTCGTCTTTGGCCCAAATGTCGACTTTCCAGTTTAAACACATTAAGCGTATAGATAATGAAATACTATTAATAACGATTGACGATATGTCTGATCGAGTATTTCCCTGATAACCTAAGTCCATCATATTTGGGAGTTGAATCTCGTTGGAAAATCAGATTGTTTGTCATCGTGATTTTTATTAAATCTTTAATTAAATCACACATCCGATCATTCAAAATATCTTACTAATAAATTGAATGTTTCTGAAATGCACACGTTGCCACTTCTCATATTAATCGTGCTCCGTCCCAACATATTTTGTTCTAAAACTTTACATTTTGCTTCATTATTCTTGTCTTTAAAAGATCCTATTCTAGTATTTACTGTGTTTTAACATGGCTTAAATAGAGGACGACTACACTTACTCAATGCCAAACATCAAATCAAACAAACAATTCTGGTTTTAGCCATAGCACTAGACAGATTGCATGGCGGTAGTTACATTTCAGAAGCATGTACTTTAGCCCTTGTACCTACAAAAGATCATATCTATTTGCGGCAAGATTTTCGAGATTATCTTCTAATATTTATTACACAGGTTCGCACAACAGGTTGTTGAGTTTGGTCTAGCACTTTGCGGTCAAGTCAAACTGTTATAGAGTACCTAGAGTAAAAGGAGGATATTGTATACTGCTGTTAGTAACTTTTATGTATTTGAATCAAACATCTCCCTTTTCACAAATGGACCATGCATATTGAAGGTTACGTCTAAGTTTAGTTATTTCGAGTTTCCTGGAGTTCTTTTGGATGAACAGAGAAAGGTGTTTATGCGTCTTCGGATTTGCAAAGCAGCATTGTCAACAATGGTTTTCGGCGCAGGCTTGAAAGTTTTTTTCAGCCTTGCTGCATTGGTGCTTTTCATGCAAGAAGGTAGGTTGTGGGATTTGTACTTTCTTTTCTTTCCCGACCCCTCCCCTGTCCCTATTACTGTTGCATTTTGTTCACGCCCTAGGTTTCTTAAGTTTGTCTTCCCTAGCTTCTAAAACTCTAGTATCCAATTAGAGTCTTTAATAATTTAAACAGTTTACATTTCTAGCTTTTGTCTTTGTTTTCTGTCACTTGTTTCTTTCTTTATAGATAGATATGGATCAAAATTATAGGCATAACAATATTTCTAGTTTGTGGCAGACATACACAATAAATATCTCTCTGTTTTCTTTATGCTTATTTTAATTATATAATCTATGCATGATACTAACTCAGGTATATTGAATACATTTTATTTTGATATTCATACCATGTTGTTTTCCACGACAAAATTCTTATATTTTTTGGCCTTGAAATTACCTTGAAGATTTCCATACTGAATGAAACACATTCGCTTCACCTCTGGAAAGTGATTAATCCAAGTTACAACACAAAATTTCAACTTCAAGTTCAAGTTTGATTTCCACATCTGCACTGTAAAAAAAAATTGTTCATTGGTAATTTTAACGTATTTTTTCCATGTAGAATTTACTTGAAAACATTAGTTTTGCCACTTACGCACTAAATTTAAGTCTTGCTAACTCAAACTTTCAATTTAGTAGAACATACGTGGAATATTTAAGTAAAATCAAATACATAAGAACTTTAAGTAATTTCAGCTTGTATTAATTTAGTAATTTTAACTCAAAATCAGAAATTATACGTATTACTCAAACAATTTATGTTGATTATTCTTATCTTTTTAAAGTAAGGACCGATGCAGTGCGTAATAGAAATATTTACATAATTTATGAATATTCATTAAGACCAAATTAAACTCTTTTTTAAATAAAACAATTCTTTTTTGTGGTTGAATGAAAATTTAAGGACTTTAAAACATTTACTAATTCATTTAACATGGCTAAGCAAAGACAAGACAATTTTTAATTCTTACCCAGTTCAAAACAAATCAAAACTTGATATTTCAGGAAATTGTCAACCAATTTTCCTTTTAAGATGCTACGATCAAGTATATATAAAATTTGGAGCCTTTCAATATGTGTCGAATTGAAGCGTATGTGTTAGTGATTAGTGGATGTTACTTCTTAGATTAAATGGGTACCAAATCGTGCAATATGTAATCCTATCATAGCTTTTTTTTTAATTATCTAAAATGATTACAATACTTAAATTATTTACGTTAATGTAACTCGATTTAACTGAGTAAAAATTTATTCAGCAAAATAAGTAAATTCTACTTAAGATGCCGTAGGTAATATTTACTTAATAAAATTAAGGCAATTCTTTTCCTCAATTTTATTGAGTTATTTCGACTATTATTTTTTTACAGTGTGATTAAAAAAAACACAAGTACGATTTATATGCATATACACAATAACAAACGTTAAAATGAAACATCTTCAATTGAAATCATAATGTGGTGGGAAAAACAGAGGCCAATGACCTATCAAGGCTCTTCCCAAAAATAATAAAATTTACATAAAAAGTTTCTTTAATATACTAAAAACAAGAAAGAAATACAAAGATTTAAACAAAAAGTTATATACATAAAGCGACTTATCGAAATCTTGGTTTCAAGGGACTTCCGAGCTTATGGAATCGTTATTAATATTTAATTTATAAAATAACTCTATGGGCACATTTTGGTGTGGCAATGAATGCTGCAATAAAAAAAGTTCATGGCAGGATGGCATTTCCGTAGCCAAGATTCATTTAATTATCATTTTATGATTATACTATACCATTTCTTTAAAGATTAAACACTTTTCATGGGCCCTTTACCCTTTTCCATTATTCAAGTACTGAGATTTACAATATACCTGGCAATAAAACTTTTATTTCAGGTTTGCCAGTAGCACGATGGTACTAGGGTAATAATATGATTTTTTAATAGCATTGTCTTGCTCGATAATATTCACTGCAAACACGTTCGTGAAGACGAAGTGAAGTAGTTTATAGATCCTCGTGATAAACCACTGTTTACTAAGACACAAATCAACCCTTAAGGTTAAAGTCAAAGTTTGGGAGATCTTCCTCATGCTTTCCTTTCAATAATATATTTCGGTATTGATCACATAAATGATCAAATAAGGCAATTGAGCAAAATTTTAGCTACCCCTAGTCCATGTTCAGTATTGCAATACTTTACGACGTGTATGTCATATCTGAATAACATAAATATTCCTTAGAGACGAACAAAAAATGATATTTTTCTCACTTTGATATAATTGAACAGAAAGAATCACACGGGATGGCCTGTTAAAAAGAAATCTATAATAACAAAAATATGTCTGTTCAATTATAAAATGGTTAGCTTTATTATACATCGAATGGAGAGGTCATTCAACTTTAATATCGTAAGTTGTGGACCAATTGCCAAATGGAGGTTCTCTATGTCAGCAATATTACATTTTTAAAATTTCGCTTAAACTTTTCTTTTCTCATATTTTTTTAAAATTATCACTGACTTTTTCATCTGATTTGTTTGCTGCTTTCCATACAAACTTTGGACAGTTTGCTATACTATATAAACCTTGTGAAATGTTATTGAATTCTCTGACCCGGTAATTTTTTGGACCCCATTACCTAATTGTCAGCTTTTATGGGCTATCCTGTCAAAGTTGAAAAATTCCTTTCAATGTAAGCTATTTCCTAAGTTTTAAGTGATTTAAACCTGATGATTTAAATCAAATCAAATCTAATCAAACAAAATAACTAATCAAATCAAATCAAATTTAATCAAATTTAATCTAATCTAATCAAACCAATTCATTTTGTTATGAGACAGGTTCCTGCCTGTCATGCCCGAGTGGGTGGGTACAGCGACAGGGGACATACGACTGCTACCAGTTCAAAACAGACACCACTTCATGGGACCAGGCAAGGGCTAACTGCCACACCCAAGAGGCAGACCTTACTTCACTCGATAAAGCAGGAGAAAACGTAATATTTGGTCTTGTACTTGATTATAAATGAATAATTTTAAGTAGGGAGGATTTGTCTATAGTGTGTGTGTACTAAGAAGAATAGCAACTACATTAATATGTAGTCAAATCTCATTTTATGAAAAGTATATATTGTTGTCCTTTGTCAGCAAGCTGATATGAAAAGGATAACATTAAACTTCTTCATTTTCAAATCAGCATATTTTGCTAAAAAATGCTAGATTGACCATGGAATACAACGTGATATACAAAGTGAAACGTGGTTTGATAGCAATGATAGGTACTCACTTAGCTTGTTCTAGCTTTATCCCTATTAGGCTTGATTTTCATCTATTATGACAGACAATTTTTTTCTTCGTAGGGGCAGCTTATAAATTACCAAGGAACTGATCAGGTTCTTATTTGTCGAAAACATGCTAGTACGTCGACAGAAGGTTTAAGGAGTATATAAAATCTCTAAATACCATTTATTGGCGAGACAGTTGCCCCACCCTTTGAAGTTTTATTATCATTTGACCTTTTTCAAATGTAAGTATCATCATCATTCTACAGGAATGGGTAATCTCTCAATTGTCTGGATCATCGTTCAATGACGATTACTGGATTGGATTAAGTGATCCCTTCGGTCATCTAGTTTATGTGTGGAGTGATGGATCAATATATGATCCAAACTTGGCGTAAGTATTCACAATGAAAATTCACTTACATTTATTCCGCTCTCTAGATTCAGTAAATATCATTGATCTAATTTCAGTGGAAATACTGCCATGTGTAAATGAGATTGAGAACAAAGAAGTTAAGAGCACTCATTTATTGCTGGTAATTTTTACGTGTACGTCATGATTTTTTGTTTAAGTGTACATCACCAATGTGACAAATGTATGGAACCCTTTACTCTTTAAAAGCCATTACAAAGTTAGAAGCATTTATTACTCAACAAGGAATGCATTTTCTTTTTCTTTTAAATAAAAGAATAAAGCAGACGACATATATGACATATTTCATACACATAATTGATTTGTCCAAAATTGTTTGATTCTTGTTGAGCGAGAAGCTATGCAGATAGAGAAGCAACACCTCATTCATTGACTACTAGATTGTTTGATTCTGCTGAACTCGTTGACAATTTTCTATTTCCAAACGAGCTGACATGCTAATATGGAAACAGTTATACAAGCGTTAACTTTCAGGTTTCTGAAGCCTTCTTTTACATTTTCACAGACCATTTCTTTATTAAAGGTTGTCTTGTGTGTCTGGTTTCAGGAACTGGGATAGCGGTCGACCTAGTCACAGTAAGGGTACCAAGGCTTGTGTAGCCATGGGCTATAATCGGGGATGGGCCTGGCTCGACGAAGATTGTGGTTCCGCCAAGGGATATGTATGCCATAAGACACTCAGTAAGTCCACACCAGACACGAACCTTACACACCAAGCAAAGCTTCAATAGATTCATTAACATTTTTTAATATTATTATGTAGATTATCACTGAAATCTGGTCTTTTAATGGCATGACTGGATTTTAAAATCACCTTCACGTTGTCATTTTAATATTTCATTTTGACAATTACAATTGTTCAACGATTATAGTCAAATACATACACACGCACACACATACACACTAAAAGATATTGCTTGTGTACATTTACTATATTTGATTTTAATGTGCAAAACCAATCAAATCTATTGCTTTGTTAAATTTGATCATTGTTGTGGTAGGCGGCCGCATTAGTTATGAGTATGGATTGTGCATGATTGTGTCTCATCATCATTTTCCAGACCAATGTCAACATCCGTGTGTGCACATCAATAAAACACACACATGTTAAACTTTCAAGAAAAAAAAAGAACCCTTAAAAAAACATGTCAAACTATTCTTAAACACGATCATGGTCAAAATGGTACATATTTGTGTTTTAAGTCTTTCTCATCAGTCGTCGTTTAGAGTCAGTGAAATATGACACGATGCGGTAAAACTTATAACAACGAAAACACCATCAAATCAATTGAAATAATTGATTTTGTTTCTCCTTCTCAATTTATGATAAAACTATTTTCATGCCTCTAACCATAGATTATGTCGTTGCGTTTTTTTCGAGTTCAGTCAAACCTGTTCGGTGTGGTGAAACTAATGGATGAAACAAAGAATTTTCAAAACAATAACAAACAGTAATTGGAAAATGTATTTTTACTTATACTGGTCTGTTTGATAATGAGATCCTTCCACATCTCCTACACAAAATGAAATCATTTTCTTTGCGAGTGCAGCTCAACCCGTCCGTTGTGATGAGTCCAATGGATGGATAGAGAAATTTCAAAACTGCTACTATCTTTCAACAAAATGGATGACCTTTGACGATGCTCAGGTAAATGAAGCTAAAAAGCAATACAACTTGCAATTTTATTCTACGAATAATGACAAATCCAACCTTTTGAAGATCATCGGCGATCGTCGTAGCATCACACTTTTTTCTGATGTTGTTGTTGTGTTGTTGTTATTGTTGTTGTTATTACTGTTGTTGTTGTTACTGGGGTTGCTGCTGCTGCTGCTGTTGACGAAGATGATTGATTATCATAATATCATGTGTCTCGCAAAAAAAACACGAACCCAATAAAGTTGAAATATAGAATTGAAAAACAAAATAGGTCATGGGTAACTCTCTGCCCCTGTAATATCGAGACTTTTAAAAATGTTGCATACTCGATGTGAACAATTTGAAGACGATATAAGCCCGTAATCCATAATTTAGTTATGTGACACAAAAACAAACGACCAAGAGACCGACATTGCCAGTCAAGTTTGTTCCGTCACTTTGTGCCTTTTTTTTATTTGTATATATGAACAGTTGTCTTTTTAACCAGACCAGTATTTTATCTACCATGGTTTCATTGTATGATAATGTAGATATGTTTTGTGAATGGATATTCTTTCCTATTTATATGTATCCTTGATCATTGTAAACACATACATTTCAGATTTTTAGCTGCAGCATGTGCATCATTGTACTCTATTTTTTTCGAAATAAAACCTTGAATGAAATTGTGTTGAGTTTCAAAAATAAGTATGACCTCTTTTCGTCAGGAATTATGCACGCGTTCTGATGCCAACCTTATCGACGTGGCTGATGAAGATGAGCAGGCGTTACTTTTAGAATTTGTAAAAGAAGCCCAGAATACACTTTGGATCGGATACAAAACAGTGGTAGGTATACCTGAACAATACACAAAATAAAGTGTATTGGTTAGTCAAAATATCTTAAAAGGAAGAAAGAAACTAAGCCATTGGTACAATCAAAGCTAAAGATTGGCCTGGAAAGTTGTGTCACTATGGAGGTATATATTTTACGATGTTGGTATTAAAGCATAAAATACTCAAGGAGAAAATGGTATTAAATAGACGGAGTCACTAATTATGACGAGCTTGGAAAACATTTAATGGTTTAAATAGAGTGTATTCAAGAATTGGATATTGCTGAGGTCTGGAGGAAATGTTCTGTGGACACAACAAAATGAGGGAATGTTTAACGTTGGCAGGTGGAATAACGGAACAGCAAAATGAGAAGATGATGACCAAAGCCCTTGCACATATAGACATCCAAGCAATTATCGCCTTGTAACAGAAGCTCGTACACACGAATACACCCACAAAGCTGTGTTTTCATCATGTCCGTCTGCTTACAACAATAGAATACCAAAAACAAATGTCTGGTCATTCAACAAGAAACATATTCGTCTTGAACACTAGATAACCTTGATTCTTCTTAATTTCATTTTTGTTTCTACTTCCTTCACATCAGGCTGGAAGGGATAATTTCAAGTGGACATCGGGACTCGAAACAGGTTTCGAACAATGGGCTGTGAATGAACCCAATATGGAGTAAGTACACATGTATCTCGAAAAAAAAAGATATAATAAGCATTACCAAATCTGTATTTTATTGTAAGTTAATTAAAGTATTACCAACTTAATTAATAATACAACATGATTTTAACAACACATTCGTCATTTTTTTTTTTTTTTTTTTGGGGGGGGGGTATTTTTCCCCCGCTTGTTTGTTTATCTTTGGTATTTTTCTATTTTCTAATGCTTACCTTGTAATATTTTCTCTCCCTCCCATCTCCCTCCCTTATCCCTCTCTCTCTCTCCCTCTCTCTCTCTCTCTCTCTCTCTCTCTCTCTCCCTCCCTTATCTCTCTCTCTCCCCTGTCTCTCTCTCTCTCTCTCTATGTCGGTCTATCAACCACCCCTCGTTCTCTCAGTGCTCTTGAGAAGTGTACTCAGGCACAATATCAGAACGCGTTCACAACAGGTAACTGGTCGACGACAGACTGCCAGTGGACAAGGAGATTTATTTGCGAGAAACCAACTGGTAATTAGATATCTATATACACCAGCCAATTATGTTTTATCACTCATACAGAATAGGAAGAAAAGGTGTAAAACTATGTCATTCTTCCCATTACCTAATTACATATCGTATTGAGATAATTCACGTTCTAAAACTGATCAGTAATCCGGTCATACTTCTCTTATTATTATTATTATTATTATTATTTTATTTGGCAGAAAACACATGATATCAAAATACAGAGTTGAAATATCATCTTGTCTGTCTGCATATACATCTCCGTTACTTTAGGCATGTAGATGTTATTACACAGGGTATATTTTGACAATACAGCACTGAAATGTGTTTATAGGCCTAATTTTCGGTATCAAGATATTAACATAGCAAGAAATCAAGCTTTTAATCGAATAAGATTTGAATCTGACTCTTATCTTTTTCTCTAACGCTCTCTCTCTCTCCTTCTCTCTCTCTCTCTCTCACTCTTGTTTTTGTTTTTCTTCTTTCCCTTCTTTATTTTCTTCTTCACCTTCTTCTTCTTATTATTCTTATTTGTATTATCATTATTATAATTTCCCTTACCCTCTTTCTCTCTCCCACTCTCTCTCTCTCTCTCTCTCTCTCTTACACACACTCTTTCTTAACCCTGTTAACACCGATATCTTTCTCGCGCCCATTCATTTTGTTTTCATAACATCTCTCTGTCCATTTTACATCCTATCAGGTATGTGTTATCCAGGCTGGCGGATATACAATGGTTACTGCTATCAGATGGTTGCATACTCACCTACCACGTGGGTGGATGCTAAACAGCAGTGTGAAGCTCAGGGTTCTACCTTACTCACCATCAAAAAGTAGGCCATCGATAATACGTTTCTACTGTCCACTTTTATCTGCAGTTAACAACTATATTATTCATGCTGCCTTATAAGTATCGGCTTGATTGGTGATGTAGATATACAGTAGGCCTACGGTTGCACCATGTGAGAGAGGGGGGGGGGGGGGGGATTGGGGAGTCCTGAAAAAGACTCTCGGTAATATTTTTTTCTTTCACTCCTGACGACGGATAGTCAACCTGTTCGAAACGTCGAGCCCCTCCTACCAACCATCCTCTCCAACCGGCGCTATATAGTTCTCTTTAGAACTATAAACTCTTTTTTTTTTACAGGACTACACACACTCAAGAAAGAAAGATTACCGACAGTCCTTTTCAGGACTCCCCAATCCTCCCCCTCTCTCACGATGCTGCGACCGTAAGCCTACTGTATATATTATTCATACCCTTACCAAGTTTTGTAATTTTGTTAAGTATGTGAACAAATTGATTTGTCCCCGATTTATCTTTTTGGAGAATGTGACAAATTAAAGCTTATATCTAAAGGTATTCGAAAAAGCCCTAACTCAACTAGTCCATCTTACATTCTTGAGTTATGAAAAACATAAAGAACATCAAATTTACAAGAGATATGAATAATTTAGTTGTTAACTGTATACAATAACGTCATTAAAGGTAATACAAAGTTTTGGTCAATTTTGGAAATTGAGTGCATAGTGATTCTTTACAATTTTGATATATTTGGATGCCCCTGTGGATGTATCATAAGCACTAGAAAATTTAGCCCATAAAACACTTCTGCTTTCGAGAAAAATTAAATATAAAAATTTACCGGTGAATGTTCCCGGTAAATTTTGATACATTTCAAATAGCGCTTACGGCCGTACACTGGTAGCTGCTACCATGAACATCT
Source organism: Strongylocentrotus droebachiensis (assembly GCA_035222895.1). Lineage (NCBI taxonomy): Eukaryota > Metazoa > Echinodermata > Echinoidea > Camarodonta > Strongylocentrotidae > Strongylocentrotus > Strongylocentrotus droebachiensis. Next base: position 113,491 of record JAVYIG010006406.1, read on the forward strand.
CAGAATATGTAGATGTGATATATAATTTCCAAACGGGAATAGCTAATAGGTCATTTTAGTCAAGAAACATTGTTTTATAGCTTTATTAATATATTGACCTTGAGAGGGAGCTATACAACATAAAGAGTTTATTATTTATAATTTCATAACTTTAGACTCGATTTCAACCGCGACAACGATCGTTGAATATTGTAAAATCGCATATGCTTCCAATATGTTCATTTGAACCAAATTCATGACCCCTTACCAAAACTTTGTATTACCTTTAAGGTTCATAAAGTTCCTGATTTTATCTCAGATGTATTTTAGATACAATTGTGTCCTGATAATATATTTAACCTTATTATGTTTATCGAAACAATTAAGATTGATAATTAAGAAATCTACTACCCAAAGTTTATCACCCTCTACAGACAATTAACCCAGACACCCATCCCGGGCATCTACACCTGATACACCCGGGCAACTATTATACGGGCAATAAATCCTAGGACAATTGTGTTGGTTACATGGCAAGGCTACCCTCTACGATAAAAACAAAAAACACAATTACCCTCAAACAACTATCTAGAATGATTGTTGGAGAGCCATCTGTGTTACTAGTCCTAGGTTATTGTCCTAGAGGGTATTGTCCGAACTAATAGTCAAGGGGATAGTTATCCTAGAATAGTACCTTATTTTTTATTTAAATCGTAGGTCTACATAACTTGTTATGAATCGTAAAAAGGAGAGCAGTAAGATTGGTGATCCTTGATATTTTTTAATATCCAACATGTTATTTGTCTTAGTGAAAAGGAGCAGGATTTCATCAACGAACAGCTACCCGTCCTTTGGCAAACTGGAATCTCAAACATTTGGCTGGGGATCTCTGGTGAGTAAGATTTCCCCACATACTGCTAATGTGTCAGTATACAATTAACAGCAGACACGCCTAGCTATTTAGTTTGTTCATCGGAGGGAGGGGGAGGAGAGGAGGGGGAGGAGGGGAGAGGAGGGGAGGAGGGGGAGGAGGAGGATGAGGGGGAGGAGGGGGAGGATGGGGGGGGGGGGAGGTGTCATCGTTTAGTCATTTGCTGACTTTTGCTGTCATGGAGCATGTTGGTCTCACAGCTTCTGTCTCCCCACTCTGTTGGTTGGAGGTCAGTTGGCTTTAGTCGGTTTTTTAAAGAATATCTTTGTCATTTTGTCACTAACTTGATTGCAGGCAGATGGCTGTACCAGTCAATATTTGTTTCTCCACCAAACTCAAGACGAGTAATCAAAATGCATATGTTCCTCATGTACCTATCTGTTGTTTTTAATAGAGAAGGTTCACTTTTATGAAACCACCATTGATGATCAAGCTGTCCTGCTCCTCCATTTTAACGCCAATGACATATTGTGTTAGATTTACTAAATGATTGTATCCGTTTGTTTAATCAATGAAATGTAACTCACCTTATCACATCAGCTTCTAAATACTTGTATTTTGTATAGTCTCTCTTTAATACATATAACATGTTGCAATTCAAACTGGGGTTGTTCTCGTTTCAGATACCATTACAGACGGAGAAATGAAATGGACAGACGGAACGGCGTATGATGATACAGCTTACCAGAACTGGCCTGCTCACACGAAACCTGCTAACAGGGAGGATGAGGCACAATGCGGATCTATATACGCTGGTATACAGCCCCTTTTCCTCCATATTTTTCTAAAATGATGATAAAAATACTGTCTTCTAGTCTAAACGAAGTGATGAAGATGAAAACTGCAGCCAGCATGTATTAATCACTCTGTTGGTAACAACGTTTGAGAAGAAATATGTACAAACTAAGTGCATGTTTTTTTAATAGTCATTAATTTCCCAGTAGTCATTATCCGAATAATATGTAAACGAGTCAACGACTCTCTTTCTGGAAAATAAGTACAAACACTGCGACATCGTTTATATATTGAAATGAACGCATTTATACAAATCCCAACATGCTTCTTGTAACATCCATTTGCCTGTTGGAATTAACGTCTCTATATGTACCACACCAAGCTTTACATAACAAGCTTTTAAAGGGAAAGTCCACCCCAGGATTTTTTTTAGCTGACGATATAGACCTAATAATACCATGAAGAATGATACAAGTCTCATTAAAATCCATGATCACATAACGAAGATATATCGACTTTTTTATCGAAAATTAGCCGCCCCCCAAATGCAAATGCGTTACATGGGCAAAAAACGATCGCCAAAAAATAACCGATATTATCGAAATTGTGACGTATGTTGCGAGCTGCCTTCTTATTTCGCAGACATTCACTTTCGCTCGCGGTACACTGTTATCGCACTGACACGACGAATCATGAATGAAAGTGAAAGCGAAAGTGAATGTCTCCGAAATAAGAAGGCAGCTCGCAACATACGTCACAATCGTTTCATGCCCATGTAACGCATTTGCATTTGGGGGGCGGCTGATTTTCGATAAAAAAGTCGATATATCTTCGTTATGTGATCATGGATTTTAATGAGACTTGTATCATTCTTCATGGTATTATTAGGTCTATATCGTCAGCTAAAGAAAATCCTGGGGTGGACTATCCCTTTAACAACTTTTTAACAGATACCTATTGAAACTTATTCACAATCTAATCATATTGTTTTTCATATTTGTGGCTTTCCACAGGTTCTTCGATTGGGCAGTGGGATTACGGTGACTGCTTCAATCTCTTTGACTACTCCTGCAAGATTCGCGAAGGTACTGTTTTAAGAATTGTTTTAATTAATGTTTTTTTCAAGTATTACCATATGCAATACTGAAGCCGAGTGGCACTATAGAAACATTTCGTTGAAGCACATCCAAAACTCATTCATAATTATGTTAGAGCATGTAAAGCAAATATTCCTAAAGCTAAAAGTGTACCGGCTTTTACAGCTAAAACGAAATAATGAAGAGTGGTTGGGGAGAGGAAGGGAAAGAGAGTGAAAGAGAGAGAGGGAGAGAGGGAGAGAGAGGGGGGGGGGGTGGTGAGGGGTGAGAGGGAGGGGTAGAGGAGGGGGGAGGGGGGAAGTGAATGGGAGAAAAGGAAGATTGTGAGGAATTGAAGCTATGAGGTGAAATATGAACATCGGCACATTTAAAATTAAATTATATTATTGTGTATTAAAAAAATGAGTTGTTTTGTTTTTCTTTGCAAACAAAAATCTTTCAATAAGATCAAAGATCACTCTCTAATGTTTCGCTTTCCTTTTAGGAGCGGCTATAACGCCCGTGGATCCTGAGAAACGTAAGTATTATAAAACTTTGTTGATGGTGTCCATTTTACTCATATTAATATGAGACAGATTTGCCATTTCTTTTGCACAAGAGAAGTAGCAATACTCATTAGATGCCTTTTTGTAATAAGAATCTAAAATTATTACTTGTTTCAAACAGATATTGGCGAAATGAATACCTGGTTTTGGAAAATGCTTCATTCAATCTTCGTATATATTGTCAAAACTTTGAATTACATTTGCCTCATACTGCCAATGATCGCGAGGACTTTCGAAATATCAACCTAGTAAGTCAATTTCAATTGCCTTTCCATCACCTTGAGTTGATTCTTCGAAAGTATCTGCGATCATTGGCAGTATGAGGCAAATGTAATTCAAAGTTTTGACAATATATACGAAGATTGAAGATTGATTGAGAGAGTGTATAAGTTCCGAGATGATTGACATCTAAGTTTAAGCTACGGTCACAAAGGTTCGTACGAATTCCAGAGTTCGTAGAGATCCGTAAATGGGGCATAGTTTCTTATACGGAGTTCTCACGGAGTTCTTACGGAGTTTGTACGGACGCCGTTTAGTTTTTCGAAAGAAAGCCTTGAGTTCTTCTTACGTCAGACTTACGGTCATCCTACGAAATGCACGAAAATCTTGCGTGGTTCTTACGAACGGTCTACGAACGCTGGTTTCATATGGCCTTCTAAGAAGCTCTTATGAAATGGTCTGAAGATCGTTCGTACGGCGTTCGTAGCAGTTCGTAATGGTATTTGTGACCGTCTTTACATTGATTATCAAATACAATTTATTTTTAGCGACCGGATATTGTCCGGCAGACTGGTACTTCTACAACGAGTTCTGCTACTTTGTGGATGAAGGAGAAGGGGTTACTTATACCGAATCACAACAAAACTGCAACCAGATGGGAGGCAAGCTTGCAAGCATCCATAGTACAGAGGAAATGTCATTCATAGAATGTAAGCCACTGCACACACTATTATTAGTTTTGGAACCCATTTCACAAACCTTTTTTCAATGACAAATGACAAAAAAAAATCAGTGACAAATCTGCTGATAACCAATCAGAAGCAAGGATTTCAGTAGGTTATAACAAGAATTGTCATTTGTCGCTGATGACAAGTTTTGTGAAACACCCCCTGGACATTTATTGCAATTATCATTAGTTATTACGCTAATGTTTTAATCGTCTTTTTCAACACGTAGGTGACGTAATAGACGTAATCAACGCGCGTCGCGTTCGGTGTATCATGACTCGGTCATTCGGATTTCGTATATCAATTCTGCATTTTACAACCTGCATCCTCTCTGCTTCGTTGTCGCAATCTCTCATTCATTTATACACCTGTGTGGGGAGAAGCAATGTACATGGAATGCCCTATCTAAAGACATACGCGCCCTATAAAAAGCACCTCCTACGAAGTGTTCAACTCCCATTGGTGCAGTGTTCTAGACCATTTCTTACTCTTCACAATCCTTGTTGTGGCCGCTATCATTGACATGTCGTGACGAATATTCGGTATCATTTAGCGCAGTAGTGACATACCATAGTTATTTTTATTTTAAAAAATTCAATGTTTGTTTTCCTAAAAAAATAGTTATATTAATTGATAATATATTATCATGTATTTATGCTGTGTTATGTAGATATCTATTGTAGAAATGCATGCATGTAGTTTGGCATTAATGCAATATACTTCCCTATAAAGATGGTATGTCGGCACAAACATCATGATTTTTGTTTAATACTTATTTGTAGTGCACTTCTAGGTACTGTTGG